>ATSW01099888.1:0-10051 GCA_000444245.1 Botryllus schlosseri | reverse complement strand
GTCCTTTATCATGTGGTCTTTTGCATTGCGTCGATAGCATTATCGCTGATAGATATCTTCCGCGGTCCTAATAAGACACGTATATCCATCTATGTCTATTGTCTATGTAGCTTGGCATTTTTCTTTGTCAAAAGATTCAATCCACACGTTTGTGTGACCGTTGTATATTTTGGTACCTTTTCTGTATACCTGGTTGTGTTGGCGACTTTCCCAAATCCGCATTCATTTATTTGCATTATCACTGCTTCTGCGGTTGTTTCCGTCGGTATTCCTCTTACGATTAGATGGGTGGCTGGTTGTCTCGGGAGCTCAATTCTCATGTTTTCAAATTTGACGTTCTCCGGACTTTGTCTCATCTCTTCGCATATTTGATCACGAATGTTTCTGTTTTCTGCATTTGCAGCTAGGGTTAGTATCCAGATTCGTCTTCTAAGTTCATAGAGCGCTTCGACTTCGTCTGTATATTTTCTCATCATTGTATTTTCTTCAAATCCCTCTAGTACAGGCCTGGGCAAAGTGCGGCCCGCGGGCCAAATGGGGCCCGCCGAGCGATTCGGTGCGGCCCGCGTAAGGTTGCTTGACATTTAAAATATCAAACCTACTTTTTATTGTTGCTGCGTGGAATAAAACCATTGGATGTATAAACTGAACCTGAAATTCTTTTACTGTCTAGCCTGTTCATTAACATAACGTCATTACGCAACGCAACCTATACATACCTCACATGCCTAATCCAGATTCAAAGTGAAGTCAATGCAGCAAATTATGCCATTAGAATTAAAGTCACAAAAAGTCACCAAACCTTCTTTGTTGCCATTGTCACATTACGCATTACACGATCTGTGTTTCAAATTGTTACGTGATGTGTTTCCAGAAGGTGAAACAAGCGAATCAGTGCCCATGATTTTTATGAATATATCACCACCCATAAAGGATGTCGAAAAATGAAAGCCGAAAGTTGAAATTCAAAGATGGGTAATAAGTAACTGCTACCTTGGCTAAAGATCGAGGCCATTTCGTCAAGCTGCACACTCCTCGGAAACCAGCTACCAAGAGAATAAGCTATATATTATCCTCAGGACTGTCACTCCCGCACCCCAAATCCCCCGATCGGTTGGCGAGCTCGACGGGCGCCCAAAATTATTACGTGTATGAACATAAATCATAGTTGTTGTTTTTTTGAAAATTTATGCGCGATTTATAGAGTTTTTAGAATTGGGTATTTCGGTGTTAGCCATTAACGCACCACGACGCACCAAGATAATTGAAATTTAGGCCAACACGGGATTCCGAGAAGGCACTGCTGATTAAATTAATTAAATTAACTAAGTAAAAGGGGGAAAAAGCTCGACAGCGAGAAAACCTTGGCCGAAAAGGACTGTCCTTATGTTGACTGAAAACCACGAAGTCCAATTGTACATAGGCAATATTTGCCAATGAAGAAATACCAATCGGGAAGCGGGTGCGTCTTTTTAGTTTGGTACGCTTTGGTGATTTCAATATCTTTTCGCATAACAGACGGGAGGTCACGAAATAACAACATGTAACGAAGTAATTATACCAACGGACCCTACCGAATGTTTCCAAGACAGTACCTCACTTAGCTCTAGCGGTAAAACTGAGTAGGCCACTACGTGGGCTGAGAGAGGTTAAAAATGTACCAATATATTTGCAATTACCTATATTATTGACCGATTGAATCATGAATTATTAAAAAATTCTGCTCCTGGCGCGATTAGGGCACAAACGTTGCCAATAAGTGTATACAAGACATCTCGTACATCGTGCATCTGGATGGCGGCTGGTCTGGGGGCGAAGCCACCAGGTGCTTGGTTTAGAACTCTATGGGGGGGGGCAAGACCAACGTTTGGGGGGATTACGACGGGTTGTTTCGGCCATTCCCAATACATTTTAATTTGATAGAAAAACGCGAATACCGGTTTAAAGAGCGTTCAAAATGTATCATGTTTAACATTATATCAAAATATGACGGAAAATAAACATTTTTTGAGGTAATTAACGTCACTTTGTCATTCCCCAATATCAACACATCCACTGAGCACCAATTCGTGCAATTCACTGCTTCCAATTTAGAAGTAAATCAATACGCTGGATATTCTAAAATTTCTTACTCGGCCCGCCAACATATTTCTGCTTCTCATTTGGCCCGCGAAGAAAAATAATTGCCCACCCATGCTCTAGTATTATATCGAAGTCCAGTTCTTCAGTACCTTTAATGAAGAGCGACCTCGGCCCGAGGTGTTTGTAGATTGGCGGTTTCTTTTTCGGTGGTGGTTTCTTGATTGCGTATCCATTCGATTTTCCTTGTTCATCCTGATCTGGTTTTTCTTCCATTATAGTCTTCATATCTATGTTTGACTTTATTTTGTATGTATATGTATATATCCGTGTGTATGTTCCACGTTGATTCGCTTTATATCCAATAGCCTTTTCAGCTTGGGCCGCACCCGTTTCTGACAATTGCTCTCAGGCCCAAACTATCTTTCCCGTGCTAGACTAACGACTTCGAGCTAAAGCGCGTGGAACACGTCCGCTCGCGACGACGACTAATCACGACTCCGCTTTAATACTCTTCCCACGTAGCCACAATCACAGTGACACTTCAATGCGTAAACTACGTTGCTCTGTTAATATACACGATATTCTTTCTAGTTCCCTACTCGTTGCTGACGATTACCTCTGATGAGTGACAGTCGGGTGTATATTCGGTGTATATTCGGGTTCATTTCAACATGAATATACTATTCAATCGCATAATGTCATCATGCAATGTTAGATCATGCAATTTTCTACAGTCCAATGTACACAATACAAGCATCCTTAGCAGAACATAGCAATGTGCAAAACAACAAAGCAAAATTTGCTCACATCTAAATTTAATAATTGGTTTGTGGTTATTCGTTATGCGTGCATTTGGATCAGGTGGGTAATTGACAACCTTGTACCTTATATGTTGAGATTGTGATAAACATGATACGAATAGCCTACTGCAACTACAGCCTATACATGAAGGCTATGTTTCAACAGATTCCTTCAAACTCGCTTGCGGCTCTTCACTGTGCTGTGATGAGAAGCAACATGAGCATGCATAGATTTGGCAAGTCTGAAAGCCTCGCCACATACATCACATTTATATTTTCTTTCTCCTGTATGAATTGAGCGATGAGCATCAAGGTTCGAATAACGCTTAAAGCGAAATCCACAAATTTCACAGGGGAAGTTGCGCTCCCCTGTATGCAGGGTCATATGTTCTTCCATACAGGTGTTGCTGCTAAATGATTTGTCGCAAATGTTGCATTTATGCATTTTCTCTCCCGTATGCACAAGTAAGTGCTTGGATAAATATTCAGGGCGACCTAAAGTTTTACCACAAATCTCACATACAACACTGTCCTTTGCACTATGACGACGCAAATGTCGATGCAAACCACCCTTTTGAGAAAATCGCATTCCACAGAGGTCACATTTGAATTCTTTCACTCCAGTGTGGATTTTTCTGTGTTTCACCATGCTACTTCTCGCCGTGAACGATTTTTGGCAGATATCACACTCATGTTTTTTTACGCCAGTGTGGACGACGCCGTGACTCTGTAAAGTAGACCAGGCAGAAAATGTTTTGGAGCATATGTCACATTCGTACATTTTCCGCGCCATGTGATTATCCATGTGAGATTGCAATGCTTGTTTCCCTTTCAGAATCATCCCACAAATTTCGCATTCAAATTTCTCTCTCATGTCATTGTGGATCGTCATATGAGATTTCAAGCTGTCACTGCGAGAACAAGCTTTGCCACAAATCTTGCACACGTAATCCTTCTCTTCAGAATGTAGAAGCATGTGTCTGGTTAATGAGTCGTTCCATGCAAACGACATTCCACAAACATAGCACTCGGATCTCGATGATGCATTATGAACTGTCATATGTTGATTAAGGTGGTAAAGTCTCTTGTACGACTTGGCGCATACATCGCAGCTGTGCTTTTTCTTTGTTGTGTGAGTATACATGTGGATTCGTAATTTATTCCTGTTAGCAAAGCTTTTGTTGCAAACGTCACACAAGTGAATTTTTGCACTGGGTTCTTCGGTCATCTGTCAGGTTACACAATCTATCTTGATGGGGAATTAGCACAGCTTATCTATATAATATTGGAGGGAATAAGGAATAGCTGAAGCTATACGGGAAAAGAAACATGGATATCAAATTAACTCTAATCAACACAAATTTGAAAGGGATTTAATAGCAACTAACTAGTGGGGCGTTTCTGACTGGTGTGAGGCCAATATGTCAGTAATCACCCATCAAATATTGGAATACAGCCCAAACGTTATGGTATATTTAAGAACATCTTGAACTAGATGGCGGAAAACTTTTTCCTCAAAGGAAACATACTAGTCTTATATTTTCAATAGCTATGCTTCATGAGTCATATTATATCAATGTCTATTAACTGTAACGTCACAAAGGAAGATATTTGACGTCAGGTTGGCACGAAATCTAGATATCTACGCTGAATTCATCATCAGTGCCATGTTTTATGTCTTAAAACTGATGTGATGTTTTAACACCCATACTAATTAAGTGCAGCAAATCGGTAGGCCTACATGTCGCGACCAGACTATCACTTTCAACTATACACAAGAGTTCGAAATTTGGTCATTTTGCTCTCGTGACGGTGATCTCTTAGTAAGTTGTGTTTTGACCAAAATCACCAATAGCAAACGATATCGAGAGTAGCGATTAACCCTAAATAATTTCGGGATGTATGTGTCTGAGAAGTTACTATTGACTCAGTCAGGCCCAAAGCCCGAAACAGCACTTTGTGGCCCCGGATCCCTCAAACCTCTGATCGTTTATAGTAATTTCATAATTACCCATCAGACGAACGATCCATAAGCCGTCAAGAACACATGACTATGTCTGTAGCGAACTAAGTCTGGTAGTACGCGAGGTTGAATGAGGAACGGCGAACGCCAGGCTTACTGACTTTTATCGCCTTGCTACACATTCGTTTTCGAGTCGAGCGGAGTGGGAAACTCTTAAGACTAAAGAATAAATATGACCTGATATACTTTGCTTCATTTTAATCGACAAAAACTATTGGGACCAACCAAATACTCGGCTTAAGGATGGCACCGAAGGATTATGCATTTTATGAAGATCAAAAAGCAGCACGCAGGGGAAAATGTTTGGTTGACGCTGTGCCTCTTTCTTCATCAACTGACGAAAGATTTCGAAGGCAGTCAAGCTCAATCCAACAACCCGGTGCTTCTAATGCAGGTGCCAGCACTTCTATTGGCAATTCAGCTTTAATCAAAGTGGTTCAGAGTCAATGCAATCTTAATCAACATCTTCTGGTAATGATTCAACTTTTATGGGAGGTGCTCAACCATCAAACCAAAACCATGTGTTGGGGATCAACTTGGCAAGAGTTTGTGAACGGTATAATGTATTGGACCTAACAGGAGCTGCTGCTGCAACTTGTGTANTGNAAGATGTTGGAATNANCAACTAAAAAAGTGATTCNTTTGTGGTAGATCACGGCAAATTACGAGGAGNGAGAGAAAGGTGCANAAAAGAAATACAAAGAAGAGAAGCAGAAAACTTAAATCNTGTGNATGGACNCTANTTCGATGGAAGAAAAGATGNCACTTTGAATATGGTTGAGGCACCCACTGGAAAATGCTCTATGACAACAGACCTGGAGGAACATATTGTTTTAGTAGGAGAACCAGGTGAGTATTACCTCGGTCACTTGTCACCTCCCAATGGAAAAGGTCGTGTTTTGGCAAGAAATATATCAGTTTATTTCCAACACCGACCTCTGCAAAAACCCAGCTGTTGTGAGATCAGTCGGTACAGCTTCAATGACAGGGAGATTGCGCTCTTGCCCTTGCGCTCTGCTTTTTGATCTTCAAATCATTTGGTTCCATCCTTAAGCCACATTGGAGTGCAATGTTATCTCTCTGTTTGCTATCGCAGCAGAAGATGCCAAAAAGCCTTTCAATATCTTGCACGAACGTAGTTTCCATTTCTTTATAAGAATTTGATGTTCTAGATTTTTTGGGATACCGAGTTAGTTCACTCAATTTCAACATCAGTTAATTGACTTCTTGCGCAATAGGAAACTCATTTATGGGAAATACATTGCACCAAATCCAATGGTCACGTAGCTCCTTTGCAACTATGAAGAAAGTTCAATCATGCTCTCTACTATCCAAATTATACTAGGTTGATATAAAAATCAACTGATAAGTCCTTCAAGCAAGATTTTGTTGTTAGAGCAGCAATGTAACAAACAGTCACATGCTAATTGGCATTGCAAACTTCGAAGAACCAACCCAACACTTTTAATGGCGGTCTAAAAATCGGCAATTTGCTTGTAACTTTTTTTCTGTACATTTTGAAGACAAAGTTCTGTGAAAGTGAGATAGAAACATGTTGCTTCCGCAGAATTTAAACCCAAAAATGGCTTTCTAGCATAAGCGATTATCAAGATATGGCAAAATCAGCTATTTTCGACGTGTTTGGTGAAATTGCTCGGCCACTAGAGGGCGTAAGAACCTGAAATTATGATAGAAGTTATTCATTTTTGATTTGGGGCCAAATATCAGAGGCACTTTTTGATATTCAAAATTTTCTTTTTTTCACTCCACCCTAATGACACAATACCCTCAACCCAAAGGACCGCAACCACAAATGACCCTGAGCTCGGTCCGAATAATCCTAGCTGTAAGACACTAACCCTCACGTCCTAATGTTATTGCGGATGTATCGATTGACCTTGTTTCGAACGCGATTAACCTTATTTTGCTCGTATCGCCTGATCTCATATCGCGCGCGCTGATCTTATTGCGTACGTGGAAACTGCTGATATTGAAGCATCTTCAGATATAGGATTTGACATAAAGATATCGTAGCAACTAGTGTTGAGCCATATTTAGATTTAGTATCTAGCTAGATATATAGTTGGTCATGAAATTTCAATTTTAATACGGAAAAGTAAAATTGGGATTTTAAAATTACAATATAAAATACGCAATTTAATAATAATTTCCGCTGATACTCATCAGGGGTAATCGTCAGCAATGGGTGGAGAACTGGAAAGAACATTAAAAAAACTAGCGTGTCACCAAATATGACGTCACTTGGATGGGATCTCGGTAAGGTTCGCGCAACTTATCTCTATCAGCAGCAATGACTCCTTGAGTCAAGGTAGGAAGAGGTGGCGAGATAGCGCAGTGGTATAATCCGCGGCTGCGACACCAATGGGTGTGGGTTCGAGTCCGACCGAGGTCGACTTCCGAATTCCGATACCTAAGTGTTGGAGGTTTACCTAGGCTCCTCCTTGCCATCTCATCCGCGTCAGCGGTGTCTTACAAAAGCCTAGAGGTGGGCCGTGCTATAAGTCGGCAGTTACGGAAAATAAGAAAGAATATCGGCCTGGTGTAAATGACCGTAGTAGTCGACAAACACCACGAATACCTCAAAAACAAACAAACAAGGTAGGAAGACACTCACAGTGAATTGTGAGACGATAGTGTGCCTTAGAGTCGACTTTTATCACATTTCGCCGACCTAATATCTGCCAACAGAAACAGGTTGCGTATACCTTCTGAAATAGCACATATTGAGCTCAGGCGATCTGTCGCCTTGATTATTCGAAATCTCATATCGATTTCTTCAAATTAGGTGATCAGACTGTTGGTATGTACATATGTTATATAATGTTATTTCCATTTCTCTACTAGCACTTACTTATGATAACCTATTAGAGTTTCTTTCAATGTGGATATTAAATATATTATTCATTTGTAGACTGAAGTTCTGTGCCCCCAAGAGTTGATTTTTCTTAAGAAAAAAGTTTGATTCGAAATTAGGATCAGCAGTACATATTTGGATTTGGGCCATACTTGTGATTGTCTATTTCTTATTACTAAGGCGGATTTGGAAAAATTACACGACGTTGTTTTATTGAAGTTGTATCTAAATTTCTTGGAAATACTAAGGATCCTGATTATTTGGAGGGTATAGCTTGAGGTTATAAAACCTCAAATCGAATTATGGAAGTTAATAGTATTGCAGAATGTGTTTCGTATTAAATACGGACCTCTCAACCGACCTATATTGAAGCATAAGCGACCTTAATACAGTCGTTTTTGAGTAAAGTTTTCATTCGACGAGTGACAACTGAAAATATTTGGGCTCATTTTAATATATATAGGTCTAGCTCTGTCTGCGTTCAGACTAAGAGCACCATCACCGAGGTGATGAAAGTATCCATCGAAAAAAGACATAGCATTAAAGATTTCAAATATAAATTAAATTTCGCGTGAAAGTGCTGCTTTCGAAAATGTCCTGATGTCGGCATCGTTCCGATCAAGGACATTGTTCATCAGCATTGCAGAGGGTCTTCCTTTTTTGGTTCTCCTTTCATCTTCAAAGGTTATTGACTTCACGACACTATCATTAGGTTTTCGAATTATATGGGCAAGAAATTTAGCTTGTTGGTGATCAATAAATGATGTGAGATCTTCGGTGCGACAGATTTTATGAAGATTTTTATTACTAATTGTCACGGTGGTTTTACGCCTGTATCTATGATACCGTCACACCTGACTGCTGCGCAGCACGAGGTCAAGTCTCCTAGCACATGCTCAGTCTCTCTGTAGTTTTCGCAGTGTAAACAGGGCTGTGTAACGCTGTTAGTTTGAACTGGTATTAACGTATTTTCGCATTTAGAGTATTTGCCAACGTATTTTTTAACGATATGCTATTGGACTAGACTGATTGACCTTGATCTGCAATACATCACAACGGGAGATATTATTGTGTCTGGAGTCTGGACTTATAGCAGTCAGTTGGAGATACCAGAAGTCCGTCATTACTCGCAACTATACTCTAGTCCGGCTCAAGCTGAGCTGTTTCAGTACTGTGAACAATTACTTTCGCAATCACACGGGACAAAGAGTTAAAAAATACGAGAGCTGACAGACCTCGATATGGATCATACACCGAGAGTAGTGGATAAACAGGCGATGAGCGGGCACAATATCGACGAAGCCCTTCATAAATACAGCGCCGCTTACGAGAGAGCTGAGCGCGACTTCTTTTTCGCTATAAAGAATGCATCACCTATGGAGACGGTTGTAAAGTTCAAGAATGAATTAGATGAAGTACGCGATCAACTTAATATCGACTTGTACCGATTAAGTGAAGAAATAAAGAAGACAGAAGCTCTTCATGACCGGATCTCGCCCTTGCAGGAGTTGTGGTGCAAGATCACAAGTGGAAAGTGTAGAGCCGACGGCGCTTATAAGGAATACCAAGAAGATGAGATGAACTCTCTTACCGACGTTACTATCGATTGCATTAATCGAGCCTCAGGCCGCAAATCGCCATCCTTTCATTCCGTCGCACCTTCAACCACTTCGAGCAGTTCCGCAAAAGTCCGCAAGGCTGCTCTGGCATTACAAAAAATCGAACTTGAGGAAGAGGCTGCAGCTGCTGCTTCAAAACGCAAAGAAGATGCCGCCAAAACAGTTTTGGAATTCAAGCTTAGAAAATTGGACGCTGCTGCAAATTTGGAAGATGCCAAAGAGGGGGCGTCTGGTGGCTCTGTCGGATCGCGAGGATCGATCATTTCAGATGCAGAAAACATTGCCGTGAGTACTGAACACTTAGATTTGCCCGCTACTCAAGCAATGACTTTCACTACCTTGAGCACGCCTGCATCAGTCAGCAGTATTGCACAGAGGCCTGCTTCCGAGCCGGCGATGACTCAATCCCTACCGACCATTCGTCTGTCAACCGCAACAGCGGGCACTGAAAATGTTGAAGGAATTCTAAGATCACCCCCTTATCGTAGTGATGATAAGTCCGTCAGTTTTTTAGCGGAAAATCGTAGTGGCCAGGCTTGGGAACGGGAGTTACGTTCCCAGTCTGCGCGTTCGCGTAATTTAGATGCCGGTTCGGGTCCGGCCATTCTCTCATATTCTCAAAGCACCCCGCAGTGGCAGAGTGGCCTTAGCT
>ATSW01099879.1:0-10317 GCA_000444245.1 Botryllus schlosseri | reverse complement strand
GTAAGTTGAGGTAAATGAAGAATTAGTTTATTGCAGTGGGCTAGACGTTAATCACCTCTCTGCTCACAGCTTCTCATTCAATTAAACAACCAGTTTCAAACTTTCGGTTACAACACGGGCTTCCGGATTTTCAAACGAAATCTTGTGATATCTGTCGGGTACTCCAGACTTGATGTACACTAGCACACAAACAGACACCTTCAAGAGACCTGACTATTTTTGAAACGCAAAGCTGCCCATCGGTGGTGGAGCTTGACAAATCTCATTCAACAAAAATAAATTCATTCAAATTGCGGGTCCCCCTTTCCCCAATAGCATCAAAAATTAAGATTAGACGGTCACAAAACGAAGCCATCTTAACAACCGTATGTCTATGTACTATCAGGCACGAAGCCAGCCGAGAAAAAAGAGGGGGTTTGAAAAAAGGGAGGGGTTTGGATTTTTTGAAATATACCAATATAGCATCAATTTATTAGGGTTAACTGGGTCAAGTAGGCATGTGGAAATGATGATTATAGAAGTTTCTCGTGTTGACGAACTTGCGCGTATGGCAAGTTTACCAGCGAGTCCGGCAGTGCCGACAATTAGCGAGAGGCCTATTGCAGATGCGGTTGTTCAGGCCAGCTTCTCGCCAATTGGCAGCACGCATCACTGCTACTACGATTTACTGATTTGCAACTGGATATTGGAGATACAAGGGGGATTTCAAAAGGACATTTCTTTATACCGGAGTCAACATCCTAATTAATCAAGGCAGCGCATCCTGAAAAATCTCCTCGCATGCCACAGTTTCGTTTCCGAGAAATTTCACGAAACCGAGTACGCGAAATATGCAATTGCTGTACTAATTAGCAACTGAAAACTCATTAATCAAGATACACTGAGAAAATGAGCTCAATTGATTCTGTATACCAAAGAAACTTCAGAGTAAGCTCAACCTGACCAGGCCAAATTTTTAAATTTGAATTGAATAATAAGACCATTGATTCAGCACGCTAAACTGATTGAAAAACTTGAACACTGCGCAAATAACCTTACATTAGTGTCCAGACAACGTAGGCAGAAGTCTAAAAGTACAAGATTATCAGCAGAGCAAACTTCAATACCTGTGTGATACATGGCTGCTTCTCCGGAGTGACTAAATACATTTGAATGGCACGAAGACTGGTGTATACCAAACAGGATGTCATGGATCAATATGCATTTCCCTCAAAACCCAAAACAAGTTGCCTAACTCTGAACTTATAGAAAAATAGTCAACACATACAGGTCGTGCAGCACGGTGCACAGATACGAAAAACCTAATGTGATAGAGCGGCGGTACGGGAATGTTTCATATCGAAACCATCTCTAATTGTCCAATAGTAGAGATGGGAAGTTTGGTATCTTTACTGGTCAGTAAGTGCCGCTAATCACATTCACATATGCAGTAACATTGGTAGCAATAGAATTGGTAACGTTGGCCAGAAAATCGCAAATTTAGGCTGAATATCATTTGAAGCGATTTGAATTTGTAATGGAGCTAATTTTAGGTAATATGTTCTTGAATCCACTTCACATGAAAATTGCCCTAGCTAGTTTTGATACTTCACAAAGAACTGAGCAAACCCAGTTTACTCAAGTGCAGTGTTAGTCTACTACTACATCTCAGATCAATAGACTACATTGTGGTGGTCATTCGAGCTGAACAACGCAACGTAAAATTTCATTTCGTGCAATCTTTTAATCCCTAACATCCAATCCATTGTTTGAAGGCTAATATAAGTGGCTGTGCATATGACTACAACAAACAAATGACTGTATTAGGAAATATGAGAGGAGAATCTATCTCAAGCGGATTTTAAATAATGCTTGATACATTATCTCAAAAATAACATCGACGATATCTTTATTTATCAAGTACCGGTAATTCATAAACTTTATCTTCGGGCAGAGTTGAAATAGAAATAAGACCGATTGTTAAAGTGTGTAGCTTACGTAATAATTCTGCTATGAACATGATATTATTGAAGTGTATTTAGTGCTATGTCTTATTTCACTATTTCAGAAAAAAAAATTAGATCACACAGACGCACAACGGCCCATCAAAGCCGACAAAACGGAAGTCTCAAGCATACCGGGCAGAAACCTAGCCTCTAGGCACATACCGCTCCACTGATATTTGGATATTCCATCGAACATGGGATTAGCGTAGAACAGTAAGTAGGATAAGGATTTGGTTGGATGGCGCGTAGGAGAAAGTCATCGGATAGGAGAGAGTGTACCTATCGCCATTCATACGGAATGAAATCCAACACCAAGCGAACAAGATTTGATTTAGGAACGCCAAAGAATGTGCCGTTAAAAATAAGTGTGCGAAAGCTCGATTCAGACGCTAACGTGTGAAGGATATATTTACACGAGATGAGCTTGACATATAACTCAATGTTCAAAATATGCCAAAAAGCAGCACCTCCATGCTTCATATTACTGCAGTGATCTATTCAACAAAATCACTCGAAACCTTGAAACCATATAAGCTTTGAAAGTCGATATGATTCACAGCACATATATTTTCCATCATACCTCAATGACTAAAATAAACAAATCCAGACCAAAACCACAACGTATAGTGTGACCAAACTATTGAGAGTATTCAAGGACTAACACTGAAATCATAAAACGGAGCCATGGCATAGTAAACTTGTAGTCATTCCACTAGGGTAAAACATTGGCAATTGCCAAATAGTTTACTGCACGGCAATCAAAAAGCCTAATTTGCCTATATGTCCCACAGGACAAAGAACGATACCATATCTAGCAAGAACACGGTGATCAATTCATGAATTGCGCAAAGTGCAATCGATCACATACGTCGCACGGAAACTTTCATTCCACTTTCAATGGCCTTGAAAGAGAAACGTGTCAGCATCAAAATAGATGACGTAACTTAAACCATAGTGATATGAGTCTGTGACAATGGGGATTTTCCAATGACAAGTACTTGATGAGGAAAAACGTCACAACTGCTAGCGTTAATACACTATCTCGCAAGACAAACAAGCAATGACAAGGCACAGGAAAACCAGGGATGGGCAGTGTAGACTGCCAACTTCCATCTTGAATTCATAAAACACCAAAACGTAGCTGTCATACTAAGTTTGCAATCACAATATGCAGCTGGAAAGAACGAATTCAAACCACCATTACTTTACTCACACTCACAAAATCATTGGAATATCCCATTGAAGGTTGAAATTAATAAAGCACCTATCACATGTTATGCATACACAAACATGGAAATAGAATGTCACACAACATCAGAATTTTTGAATTTAACAAACGTCAGTGTGTGACATTTGAGTTCCGAGTTCTTATAAAGCACTGCCCTTTCGGTCATTCTATCGGCATCAAACTTAGAATAGAACTGCTCGTGAAGATGAGAAAATCTTCAGTAGGCTACCGTTGAATATTGAGGTGAATCGCAGATTAACCTACGGAGCATATAGCCTTGACCCAGCATGACATGCTTCGGTACCATACTTCTATTGGAATGCACAGAGAATTAGTCAACATCATTTTCACCATAGAAACTAGTGGAACAGATAAAAATTGCACCGCCCAACACATCACTTCGTGAGAATTGAAGTAAATCAACTTAACCACAGATACTAATACTCACGAGCTGAAAATGGAACTATCGAGGGACTGATCAAAGTCGCTGGACTGAATCCTTGCGGCGACGGTAATGGGGGTAGAAAAAATTGGCTTCCGGGAATTATCGGCGAAGGCAGTGTCGGCGTCAACGTAATAACATGCACCGGTTGCTGTATAGAACGAAATGTGCTTTTACCAAGAACGGACGAGCAACACAATAAAGTCTTTACCGCAACTGGCTGTCCGGACTGCGACGCGAACGGGAGGCTGGTCGGTGTCCTGGATTTGTTGCCGTCGATAATCAAGCCCGGCACAGCGGATCGACGTGCTTTCTGTTGAAAATAAGATTGCGATCCAGTCAAAACCATTTCAGTTTGAGTAATCCATTGAGCGCTGATGAATAATTCAATCGTCTTTTCAACCGGATAGCCCATGTCCTCTAAATTTGAGATTTCACAGGTGGAAACCACTTACGGTCATGCAGGATTTTGGATGTATACCATTGGCATAGGTTGAGAAGTCTCAAAATCGTAACGAGGCTTATCATGAAATCAAAAATTACGAACAATAAACACTCGAATATAATTTACTTATTTACTTAAATCAGTATATTGGGCAAATTTGAATTACCATGCCGCACGTAAAGTCTTCCAACCTCACCTCTCTCATGCTGGAAGCTGTCCTTTTGAACTCGGAATCGAAGGGATTGCTTATTTCTTCGAATAAACCAGATTCTTTGCCGTACTGAAGGAATTTTGTGGGGGTTGGAGTTTGGTCTGTGAGAATGATACGCGGTAATCACTTGCCTGCTGCCTATACTGACGGATATTTTGTTCCGCAATAGGCCTTGTGAAACAGCCAGTAAACATCGCATGAAAATCGCAAGGATTTCAGTCAATACTCATGTATGTAATGGAAAATACATACTCACAGAAAGACAGATTTGAGATGAAGGCGGGGCAAAATCAAGTACCGTAAACCGGGGTAACATTGGACAATTTTCAACAATTCCGCTCTGTATCTTGGAAATGCTGGGGTGTAGGGGAGGCAAGTTTTGTGTTTTTCATGGGTCATGGAGCAAAGATTAGAATTACATAATCCAAAATCTTCATGGTCATAAATAAGTACCTTATTTTCGTAAATTATCAGTGTCCAAAGTTACCACTGCATGTGGGGTAACTTTGGACAATGTAGTTTTTTGTATGCCTTTACACTCTATTGTTTATGAAACCTCGTAAATAAGGCTTATTTGGCAAGAGTTGATGAGAGCAGTGGCTAAAAATGAAACAAAATAGTTTATGTCTGGCCTATTGCATGATTTTTACCTAATCCACCTCCCCCAAAAAAAAAAAATTAGGTAGTTTATGAAGAGTAATTCCCCCTTATTCATCCCTTATCTCAATTTTCTCTCATGCCTTCACCAAGTGGGACTTATAAATAACATATATATGGTGATGAGCGGTATCCCACTGGCAGTGTCAGCAACTGACAGCAAACATTAAGCATGTTACCGTGAATTATTGCCGATTTCAAATATATTACTGTTCTTCAAAAGAAGCACTTTCCCTTTATTATGTCCTCTGATGGATATATTTGTCATGATTTACGATATCCCATATTCAGCAGGCACATCTTCAGGAGTATATGATAAGTTTTTGAAGATTACAATCCCGATTACAATCTCTCACCTCATTGCTTACCCATTTTTCATATTTTGGCAAACCCTTAATTTGTTGACCGTCTCATTCCATTTTAAATAGCCATCAGGCCGGTCATAATGACTATAGTTGACGATACACTTTGACACAGATGAAGCAGCCACTCTCCAGAGCTCTCAATATCACATTTTTCACTGTCCAAAGTTGCCCCGTTCTGATAAAATTTGACGGGGCAACTTTGGACATCACATTTTCTTGTATTGATCTAAGGGTGAGCCCACAGAGATTTTGGCCATGGATTAAGACTACTTAGAGGTATCTGCTGCCAAGTTTTGAATCTATCAATCACATGCTATCTATGTTTGGTTGTGAGAAGTATAATGGTCATCAATTTTGATGAAATTGACCCCCGCCATTAATTTATCAATGTTGGGTCAAGTTTAACTGGTAGTGAAATGAATCCATGTTTTATTGGGACTACTTGTGGTACTCTTACCTCATGAAAAAGAATTGGACATCCAGCGGCAACCATTTTCCATCAACAACCATTTAAATCTTTTACTGCTTAGTGTCCAAAGTTACCCTCAAGTCCAAAGTTACCCCGGTTTACGGTACGTTGGTGATTCGATTCAGAATCGAGTACTATGCGCCCTATTCTAGTATCACTCATAATGATGTCCCAATGGTATGGATGACTGGTAAGTTCAAATAGGTATCTCTTATGCCACCAAAAAAAATATCGACAGTTGTCCATCATATAAAAGGTGATGGAGCTATTCATAACCTATCACTTCATGGCTATTTCGCAGAAATGTCGTTTCCAGCAACGTGCCTATCTATGTGGTACATGTTTTGGACGCTGTGACATGACCAATCACGCTTCCACGGCCGTAAATAAGAGGCTACGTCTCAACGTTCGATATTTTGAGAGATCTGTTCCCTTCTTCAATTATGGCTTATTGTCATTTTGCATTGCTTGACCAGGACAGGCATAGTGGATCACTAGCAGTCGCCAGGCTTTGCACTAGCTATGGCCTACTGATGCTTGGTGACGTTTCTTTAACGGTAACAACCCGCGCGTATCATAAAAGTACCGTACGATTGGGGTTGTTACCCACTTGCTTGCAATAAACTTATAGACTCAATTAGACTGTCTAGATCAGTGGTTCTCAAACAATTTTAGACACGCCCCCCTTTATGATAGTGAAAAATTTCACGCCCCCTAATCGTCATATCACAAAATGCAACCAGAAAGCTAGCAATCTCAAGGGATAGTTTGATGGCATAGAGATAATAACGGATGAAGAGAGAATTCTCATATATGAAATTTGAAGAGCTTCTTGGAGGTATAGAACTTCAATTACAATTGAATAGAATATTCGTATTGAAATGCATCACGATTGTTGATATTTAGGCCTATACAACGTTCTTTCAAATTCTCCACTAGTTGCTGACGATTACCCCTGGCGAGTGTCAGTCGAAAATATTCGGGTTCCATTTTATAAGACCGCAGCTTCACGACCCCCTTCAGATGCTTTCACGCCCCCCAGTTTGAGAACCACTGGCTTAGATGGAGCATTGTGTGGCATCTATTAGTAGGGTTTAAATTTTATGATTCTCTTTGATAATAATTGAACTCTTAGTGGCTGGAGGTATAAAATATTTATAGATAATATTCGATCCGGATTCGAGTACTCGAATTGTTGGGTCCAGCCTTATTTAACAGTAACAATATCAACATCATGTTCGAAAGGTAGAATATCCCAGCAGGAATGAAAGGGATGACAATTAGCCGAAGGCAAACCAATAATCACAACACAGTAATTTGAGATCCATTCAAGACATCACAATTTTTAAAGATGGTTTATTGTGCCACTAGCAATAGTAGCTGTAATGATAATCACCGCATCAACCAACTGGAAAATACAGTGCAATGTTGAAATCAATAATCTCATATTAATTACTCTGAAAAACACGAATTTGGTCACCATGGTAATGTCTCCTTGATTCTAAGCCTAACAATCGCCTACTTACCAAAGGGTAACATATCGGAGAGTCCAGTACGAGCTGGTCCTAGTTTCAAAGTCATCTGATGTTTTTGTTTATGAACGGCCAATTCCCCGGCGCTGTTGAACGTCTAGAAATTTCAGACAGCTGATGAACGAAGTCCACTAATTCGAATATAGGCAAAATGAAAATATATACACCACCCTACTATGCAACAGTATTCCGATTTACTTTTAGCTGGTTGCAGTGGCTGTATGTCGACAAACGACAATGAAATGAGTCTTCAAAATATTAGAATAAAATTATTGAATGCACATGACATAGGCTACTACCGATCATACACAGTGAACTGTAATTAAATCAGAGTCGGCAAGAGCCTAGAATGTTGCACAAAGGTTACTTTTTCTTCAAGCACTTTACACCATACTAGTGTGGAGTACTATAATGATACGTCTTCAAGTAATAGTATTTAAAAAGGGTGCATGGTACATAGCTCATCTATACCCTCCCTCCAGGGTAGACACCGTATCATACTGGGTCACAACTAGAAGAGATTACTGAAACCTTTTACAGGTAATCAACTACTATGCAACTCTCTAATGTATTCGTAATTTTTCATTGGGGAATATTCCACAGAGTTTCTGCGCTCATGCACCCAAAACCAGTCTGTAGCCTATTTGATTTTCACTGCCTGCTTGGGATGAATCATTGGCTTTATCAGGCAATTATATGTTATGTTGTGTGCATGTCACCCCGTATTCTGAAAAATGGACAGGTTAGGGCTATATTGGATCTCCTGCAGGCTGCAGCGCCACTACTGTGCAATAGGGCTGTTCAAAATTTGCAAATAGCTTGGAATACTGCGGATCCATGGCTTATTCTGTAGATTATTGTTAATAAACAATAATGGGCCTGAAAGAAACTCGCAGGAAAGTCGGTAAGATTTGCCTAAATGCGTATGAAAGTCGTTGTTGAAGACTGGGCGGGCCACCGACAGCAGAGTTGCGAAAAGGCGGACAATCACGAAAGCACGTTCTTGATTGGGTAATCGGCTAAGCTTCAATGATTACTGGAACAGTTGACTCGGATTCGGGTGCTTCGCTTTACTAAATTAAAAGTCGGTTTTGCTGAGGTCAAGTCTGTTAGTACTTAGTAACTGCCGTGGTTCTGTAATCTGTACAAGCGGATCTGGGTGGATGAGTCATCAGTAGTACTGTAACACGTGTTCTCTGAATGCTTCAGAGTCGATAGCAGTAGTTTATGATTTGGAGCAACAATATTGCGCAGTCATGGCAGAGGCAAAACGGCGAAAGAATGTACACATGGCGCAGCGAAGAACAAGATCTAAATCTGAGCAGTACTTGGTCGGATATACTTGCGATTGCATCTGTGGCTCGAGATTACCTACTATACGAGAAGTAATGAGTTACTTTCTGCATCTGAAAGAGCATTGTCCTCAGTCAATCCCTACTCATGAACTATGTAATGTGGTGTTGGATGATGTAATGACAGTTTGGAAAATGGCGAGAATTGCAACCATGCAGAAATCACTCGTGGTGCCATCACTTCAAAACCTGCACAAAAGATGGCGTGATCACATGGTATGCCCACCTCAAGAATAGCTTGAGCGGTCTTGACAGAAAACAGCAATTTAAGACTCTTATGACTATTCCTATATGGTTTGAAGAACGAGCAGCAATGGCAGTTGATAACTTCAAGCTACTATACTGACCAGAAAAGATTTCTTTACAAGGATGACTACAGACAATGTGTGACTAATGCTCTTGCCCTTCTCGGTGCAGGTGAAGATATACATCATCACAAACCCTGCAAGATGGATGGGCACAATTCTGTATGCTCAGAAGATGTTAATGTGGGCTTATCAGTTACATTACAAATCTGAAGAAGTGGAACTGATGCATAGCTCCAATTTATTTTTAGCTCTCTTTTATATCCCTGCATGGGTTGATTCTAGCATCGGTCGTGATGCAGCCGGTAATGGCTTGAGATTCATTCAGGACATGTTGAGTTACAAGTTCCCAAAGCTGCTTCACAAAAGCTTTTAAAGCATGACTGGTATATCGTGGAGGGAACCGCTGTATATGCCTTGGTTTTGCCAAGTGAAAGCAATGAATCCAGAGAAAATATGGCAAAGACGCTCCTGCAGGCAGAGCCAACTTCAAAGTTTCAAATAGGGGCCCGCCTTCGTTAAATGCAACTGCACAGATTAACAAGGACACTACTTTGTCTGATTTTATTAGGCCACAGACGTGGTACATATTTGATGTTTTTNAATGCTCTGGGGNGTGGCTANCTCAACCGGTTGATGTTTGGCACTTANCAGAATGAGCTCCTACANCAGNNCTGTCAAAGTCTTTAATGATGCCGCAGAACGAGGTGTAAAGCTAAGCACAGACTATGCTGCAATCTTGACTGACAATGAACAACAAAGAAACAGTCTGCTTCGAGCTGTGGAACAGCATGGGACGACAGTTGGAGACAGCAGGATATCAACTCTAACCAAAAGCCTGTAATCTGCAACTTGCACATAACAATGCAACACTGATCCTGCAACGTACTATTTTATTGTCTTTTGTAAATGCCTTCATTCAATTGTGAATAAAATGTGTAATATGCGTTCGTTTATTGGTAAGACGTCGACTAGACATAACAAGTACTGCTGAGATGTTGACTACTGGTGGGCAATTTTTTAGTTTCACTCACTGTTGGTAAGTTTTGGAAAGGTCGAAGTGGCAAGATGCATGCATCTAGCTAGATTATTCGTATCTCAACTAGCGAGAGCACCTGTGCAATACACCTGTGCAATACCTTATAGCACTTTCTGCAGGTAGATATTAACTTAGGCGGTTGCAATGTTGTACTATGGACTCTTGATGACAACATTAACAAAGGCAATATATCATGTCTGTAATGCCACCAACAGAAACGACTGCACAACAGCACGCAAAAATCGTTACCAGCAGTGTTCACAAAGTCGGTCTTTCAGCCAATCATT
>ATSW01099863.1:0-10100 GCA_000444245.1 Botryllus schlosseri | reverse complement strand
AGCCTGATTACCAGTTGCAGTACAATTATTGGTGTTCATACAGTCCGTGCAGCTATTCTGACCTATGAATATAAGACAATACAAGTACACAAGCCAAAGGATAAGGACATATCTTGTAAGGGACAATGTAGTTTCATAGGTGCAGTTTTAACATTCATGGACCTCTAAAACTAGTTTGCGGACCACCCAGGTTAAGAGAAGCCGCTCTCGAATATACCTCCAAATCATTCTGATCAAATGCGTCTGTGTGTTCATTTCTCCTGCACCTCTATGATTACAACAACACTGTGTTACTGTAGCTCGAGAAAAGATATTTGATTATTGGATTTTTATCGTGGCCAACCATACCGTTTTCACAAACTCGCAATACTGCGACATTTCAACATATAAACGAATGCAATGCCACACTTCCCATCTACACACCATGAGCAAAAATATCCTTACGTGCATGGTCTGTTGCGGTCCTATATTGAGCGACGCGCTCGCGACTCTGAGCAGTTCCACGGTGTTCAAGGCCTGCGGTTTGGCTTTGTGCTTCTCTTTGGTCTTGACGTTTTGCACGACTGCGGCGCTATTTTCCTTCACCAGACTCAGAAACATCTGAGCGACGTCTTGATCGAAAAGGCGCACTCTGTGTAAGAGATTATGCATGTGATGCTGTTGTCAAAACACTCAATGTTGGCTAGTTTTGCAATAAGCCACATATTATGTTCGTTGAAACAAAATTTTTGTTAGTCAGTGATCATCTTAAACGTAGGATACAATTTAACAGATGATGTGTGACAGTGGAGCTGCCATTGGGCCAATTTTTCTTGTGTCCGCAAAAAGGACATTTTTGAACTTTACAGGTCATTACTACTGTTAACAGGTGATACGCGAACACTCTCCAGCCCTAAAGCCAGTATCAGCAGTTTCCCTTATGATTGAAAAAATAACGCAAATTCAATCAGTCTGCCACATCGCTACCACTTTGCAATATTACCTGAATACCCAAGAGTGATGATGACAGGATATGAAAAATATATCCGGTATGCAAAAAATCATTCAGGAAGGAAAATCATAAGTTATTGACGACCCTGCTTCACACTATACTAGCCAATAACACATCCCCCGCTCATACGCATTCGCAGTCGAGAAAATCAATAGAATAGATCACAAACTAATCAGAATCGTGTGGCTATTACTCACGCCAGAAGGAAGCAAGACATGGGGCCCGATATTGATTTCAACTCTCGAATCGCAGGCGCCGTTTCATTAGAAATTCAAATTTTAATCACGAAATGGCACCACAATGTCATTTCACCCGAATGATTTGAAATAGCTAAACACAATTAAAGAATCGCCAGGTAAAACGATCCAAGTGAACATATTGCAAACATTACCAACGACAGGAGAATCAATGTATCGCACAATCTAGGAGATTTGAAATCACGGTGGCACGATGGATTTGTGAATTATTCATCCACTTTCCATAAGCGAAAATGCGCTTTATGTTAAGGATAGGGCTGTACGCAACGATTCCAGTACTCAAATCTGAGCTGAGAGTCAATTTTTTCGAGTGATGAAAATAGACGCATTCACAAAAAAAGTAACATTACAAAAAACTTAAAATTTCATCCCAATATCCTATTTCAACTGTTGGAGCCTTGAAAACTGCGGTTAGCTGTATAAGTTGCACAATGCTACAAATATTCATGGATGAAATTTCCATCAATTAGTGATCGAGGCTCGCAATGATTACAAAGGCCTACGAAATAGTCATGCTGCAGGAATACGAAATTATTTTGCATGACATGTAGCTAGCATCAATTTGCTTGCGGCTCGAAAAATACATGTTTAAACATTTGAAGTCATTAGTGCAGTGAGCTTCAGCGCTCTCTTCGCCCTGCTTATTCAAAATTTCATCCCTGTGACGTAATATTGTTGTTGATATACAATTATCATTCCCATTCTCTACTGGTTGCTGACGATAACCCCTGACGAGCGTCAGCCGAAAATATTCGGGTTTATTTCAATACGAATAAACTATTCAGTTTTAAATTTATTAATCAACTATCACGCAGCTCACCTGGCCCAGTCCAGCTTCACTAATCCGCTAGATGACGTTTTCACCTCGACGTCCATAACCCAGTACTTCTCGGGTTTGAAAGACTGAATCTTGTCATGGCGGTCGACACAAAATCCCAGTGTCGGTGTCTGACAAGGGCCGTAGGAGATAAGGGAGCTGTCCAGATTTCCATACTTACCCTGAATCAAACAAAACGACTTGATGCTATTACTAGAGTTTCTTGTCGGTCTGCCAAATATAATAGACTTTTATATCTCAATTCCAAAATGCAAGAGGCTGGACGCTTGTCCATTAACTACAGAATTGAAACATCAGATTTGGAATTTCTAAATATGAAACGTATTACTCTACATGACGTCCTAATATAGAGTTCATGGTCTGCTTTAGACTTAGCGTGCGTCACAGTGCTGTAAGTCTTGTACTATTAAACTGTTAAAAGCTGCCTACAATTCGTTCAGAAAGCCATGAAGGCACTTACAAACTAATTTCGTTAAATTTAGACAGTAGGCTACAGCTTTGCGATATTAAATAGCATTTCGTTCATTATCTTATCGGTTTTATCAGCACTTCCACTCAAAAACTTCAATACAACCACGTATATAACACATCTAATATCAAAAGGCAGCATTACATGAAGTTTCCAAATATAATTTGTAGCCGCATACATTCGTCAACATTGCAATTTGGGTTAATTTTGTTTATATTGAAGGTTCGCCAGTCCGCAAGGCCAGAAAGGTTGAGAACCACTGGCTTATCGTATATTATATTCGCCAATATTCAAAAGATACGGCATCTAGCTTGAAGCTTATGTCGGAAAACCTAAACGCATTCATTTGAACGCCTTTGCAGTCATTGCTGTATGCTTGGACATGAAACAAACTACAAAGGCTGCTTCTGGACATCTGTAAGTATAGAGTAGACTACTCAAGTAGGTTTTGCCTATTTGCAGTAATTCCTCATAATGTGATTATAATTTTTATCTCACTAATTCTTAGTAGATTCGATTTTTCAGGCAAAACTGGTCCTAGAATAATTACTTTTTATTTACTCAGAAATCACCGCTTTTACTTGCGCTTGAGCAGACATTTACGACGTTACTTCTACTTCTACTAGTAGTAACTATGATTACTTTGACCCCTTCAGCCTGAAAGCTACAAAAACTATATCAATATTCCCAGTCTGGAAGTCGCAGATTTATAGTTTTGAATCCCTGCTATATTGCTGTGACGTTATGAAAATTTACGATATTCAAACCTGTAATGGCCAGTACCGATATTTCTTTCAGAGTGTGATATCGAGTTGATATAATCGACAAGGATCTAATAATAACGTGATACAATTGTTGATATGCAATATTATCTTCAATTCTATATTACCCCTTATGAGCGTCAGCCGAAGATATTCGAATTTATTTCAATATCAATTCTAATTCTAATAATAACGCAATCACCTGGAAATAGCGCGTTTGAAACCGTGTGAAGGCGCATCCCAGTCAGATCAAGCTCCTGTCTCGAATCGACGCAAAGAGATTCGTTGTAGTTTGGATCTCCCAACTGACGCATGGCGCTGTGGATATCCTTATCTGTGATGGCGCTGAACTTGGCTCGGAATACATTTTTCCGACCGCCCTGAAAATCGAAAAGGTTTCGTTCAATCACGCATCGGTGAATTTTGATACGGCTTTTCTAGTATAAGTGTGACAACCTCATTCATTATTAAAACGGGCGTTTCAAATCTTCAGAATCAACCTCGCATAGAGGAAATAAAATCGGCTCTGCAGAAAGGTTGCTAATTATGACGCTGAAATAGACTTTGACATTGGCACTCTGAAGGGGGCGACGATGGTCATCTACGATTCTACAGTGCATCGACTTGCTGGAATCAATAATTCATGGTACATCAAAATATATCGAGCATTTTGTTAACCGAGGGTAGCTCGTGAAACACATTGCTGTGTTACTGCAGATTTCAATAAGAATATATAGTCGCTGTGGACTCATAGTAGCTTATGTCCATTTTAAACATTTCGATACAATTAACTTTACGTAAAGTTTTTCATTTTCTTTCGACAATACCTTAGCCATGGTGATCTTTGGAACAACGTGACAAACATAAACATGGTTTAGATTTGACCAAAAAACTACAAAAATGCTACAAAAACATGATTTTCTATCAATTTGAAAGATGGTCGCAAAATTTGAAATCAATACACGCAAGCTACTCTGATTCCACAGCGACCGATATGTTCAGAAAAGTGAAGAACCAAGATTTAAAGAAATAGCAAGAAATATAAAATGTCTCCCACTAGCTAGGACTTATAGCTTTTGCCAGTACCACTTTAGCGGATTTTCTATGTAGTTATACCGTGTTACATTTATACGACTGAAAATTATTTACCTACGCAAATTTTCAACTTTTGCAACAGCCCTTTCTAATAATAGTTAAGTGGCCCTGGTGTAGATATTCTGACAAAGAACTGTAAAATGATTGTGACCACTTTGTCATACCAAATGTTCATAAATTTGCATCACTACTGTGTAGTGTCCAGTTCACTTTGTACCGCTGCTACATTCAGATAAGATTCAAATAAGCTGTTACGGCACTGTCAGTACGATTGGGTATCTCAGGTCATCCCATTCACGGATTTGAAGTATGCAATGGTAAGAAAGGAAGTAATAGCAATACGGGCACCAAATGACTGCTTCAAAGTGTTCATTCGGACAGGAAGCTAAGTTCTGTATTGTTCACGTCGGAACGTGCAACAGTGTTTTCATTACAGAACTTGGCTGTTAATGCAAAGAAAAGTTTATATTCTGGCCATGTATGCAAACTCCTGTATGTTCACATCTACCAGTTGGAATCGAGTCAAATCTGGTGCGCAGCGTTTTTTAGGCAACCCAATTTAATCAATGTATCTTCAGAATAAAGTCCTTTTTAAACAACCCTGTGCAGTGTGCATGTATGCAATATATGAGTAAATAAATATACATCAAAGTGGCCTCACACTTTTATTCATAACGGGCGCAACAATATCTAGCACTTCGTAGCAGATATTTTCACCTTCCTTGTCGCAATCGAGCCACAGAACGACGTAGTCCACGTCCCGCCCCTCCTTTTCCAAAAACCTACGCAAACACACGATTTCAGAAAATAAATTTACGACCGAGTAAAACGCTGGCTCTTACTGACTTCACAATGTTGAGTTTGGGATTGGCTTCCTTCTTCAGAGTCGGGGCGCTGAAAAGCTCGACCGGGTCCACTTTTTCCCAGTTGTTGAAGTGTCCTTCGAAATCCAACGACATAACGTGCCCGCACACAGAGGTCACTTTGAATTTGCATCGACTACCATCGAAATTGTCTGAAAGTGATGACTATTTGAGTAACGAATCTTGTACTATCATCAGTAGAGAGAGAGAGAGAGAGAGAGAGAGAGAATTTATTTCTCATCGAACAAAAATACATAACTAGTCCGATCACACAACAGATGCACTTGCCTCTACAGAGTCTGGCTGTAACAAGTGCTAGTTAAAAAACGAAATTGAAAAAAAAAGAAAAATTAAGAGATGGCGGAAAATCAATGAAGCAATGTCTGTCCGAGGTAATGAAGTAGCTCAAGGCAATCCACAGATATGTGGTAGTAATGCATTCCAGATGATAACTGCATAGATGATTTGGAAAGTTGAAATACACAACTTTCATGGCAACGCAAAAAACAATAATGCCATTTATACAACACAATCAAGATAACTTGTATCTTGTCGACCATACCTATTTTATTGCACTTTGTGGCAATACTGTGGGTCCGTTGCGACTTCATAGACATGTCATTTCTATTAAGCCTTAATCAAAAGATTGGATATAGCGTTCAGTTTTTCATTACCTTTACAAATCAATATGCTTATTCCATGTAGGATCTGGAAATTTTACAACTGAGACATGAAATTGCTGTGATTGAAATACTCTAGTTCGGCTACGATATTTACAGTGAAATGCCAGTAATGTAATTCTAATCTAATTTGTGAAATTTTCCTCAACACAAACTCTAATTTCTGGTTTTCCTGATCTAATTCCCGATCTCTGATTTCATACGAACTGAACTGATTCAGTTTCCAAGTTTTCATGAATCCGGTAATCTTAATTCTAATATAATTTGGAAGAAAGCGTGTAGCTACAATTCTAATTCTAGTTGAATGTGGGAAATGAATGTGTAGCTATAATTCTAATTTCAATCTAACTTGGAAATATCTGAAAACTTTCTAGTTCTTCAACACTAACGAGTTGTAATTCCGACAAAGGTAAGCCGCAGTCACATTGTGCAAATATTCTTGAAAAATCTGAGACAAGATTCTGGCAATAGACTGGGCCAAAGACGGCTTCTCAGCAACCATCAAAACCGTCCTCATGGTCTATAATTCCACTGTGGGCAAAGCACATCACACATACACAACTAATCTTGGAATATCCTTGAAATAGAGATTTATTAATTAGTCAATATACACACTAGATGTTTACTCAATCTTAAAAAGTTGTTAAAGGAGCGTTAATGTCAACAAAAGAGAAAAATTGAACATCAACTATGCATGTAATGAGACATGTGATGCTCATATGGCACGAGTATGCCTACACCAGAATCGAACCAGGCATCACATAAGCAGTACTATACATTGTATTGCATACATACTAAACTATATTACATATCATTTGGAGGTATGCGTATATGGTCACCAACCACTTTCACAAATGGAGCTGACAAATTGCAACAAGAAATTGTCCCTCATATATATGGCAAGCATCAGACATTCGATATTGAGGGCATCTGTGGCGTACAAGGCAATAACCAGAGGTAAAAAGATATGAACACAAATGCAAAGTATTCAAATAATAAGCCACTCGCTTTCCTGTACTATATCTTAAAGAAACCAGGAATCCTGAAAACATGTGCATTATTTGCGGCACATGAAGTTTACAAATCCGGCTATCATTTTACAATTAATGAAAATCATGAAACAAGCCAGCCAAATAGCTATGAGGCACAGTAAGGCATAAAAAGTACGAGAGAAAATCATGCAGTAAAAGGATCGAAGATAGATATCCATTCCCTACAACACAGGATACCCCAACTCCATTCAACCAGACGATGTTGTAATTAGGGGGAAAATATTTTACTTCAACAAACCAATGCTAGTAGGTAGGGAGTACATTTATATATTACGGTAATATATATTTATATATCTGCAAGGGCAAGGATAGTAGGAAGCATACCATAAATGAGTGCAATTGAAGAAAATGGGCTAATCACAATCAGTGCTCCTCTCAACACAATGGGTTGCCATGCTGCATCGACTGGCGCCTAGGCACTGTTTGTAACAAATTTGGTGCATTCACGAATTCAAGATATAGAAAAGCATTGTTGGCAGTGTGACTATTCGCAAACTTTGAACGAATTCCAATTAGTGTTCGCACATAATATATATACACCAGTGTATATCATGTCCTAAACTGCGCCTCAATTCAAAAATAGTGATTATATTTTGTATGAACACATTTAACCAACAAGTTCCACTCGAAATATACACAGCGAAATTGAAGGAGTGCTGTCTACAGAATATCTAGGCCAGGGGTGGCCAACCTTTTCAGTCAAAGGGCCACATTCGAGTGACAAACTACTGCGCGGGCCACTAGCCGTGCGAAGCGCGGAAATTTTTTGAAGTTCGTAAGTCAATGATATTGTCACCTGACTATATTGCGGGCCTGCTGTATATTGCTGGGCTCAGTTTGCAAGGGCTGGACATATCGATATCGAAAGCTTCGTCCAACATCAGTCAATCATTTTGTGCCTAGGTAAGCTAGGTTTCATAGTCAACGGTCTTTCTGCAAGTGCAGAAAATGTGACTGACTCATGGATCTACCAATGTGTCGGAATTGAAATTGTAGTCATCACATCTCAAGTGTTGCGGCCAGACTAATCAATTTTTTGATTGGCCTTGCAAGTTCACAATCTGTGCAATCCATTTTTGGTAATACTACTAATTTTGGAAATTACCTCGCGGGCCACTCAAAACCTTCTCGCGGGCCAAATGTGGCCCGCGAGAAGGTTTTGAGTGGCCCGCGAGGTAATTTCCGAAATTAGTAATAGTATCCAATATGGATTGCACAGATTGTGAACTTGCAAGGCCAACCAAAAATTTGATTAGTCTGGCCGCAACACTNGAGATGTGATGANNAAAATANCAGTTCCGACGCATTGGCAGATCCATAGCCAGTCACATTTTGGTAGATCTTCGTACACTACAATGAAGCAGAATAATTTGCGATAGATTTANCAAAAGTAAAAATTTNCTACACGCTTCGCGNAACATGTTGTCACTCGATTTCNTGCNTTTANTATTGTTACNCCTTTGTNAAAATGAAACAACGCCTAATGTATCNGATTNAGTNTNGCTATATTCNCGATTACGAGACAAAGTGTCGTTCAACATATGCANCCTTGCGTTTGCGCCCGCAGAAAGACCGTCGACTATGAAACCTAGGCACNAAATGATTGACGNATGTTGGTCGAAGCTTCGATATCGATATGTCCAGGCGCCGAATAGTCCATTCCTTGCAAACTTGAGCGCAGCAATATACAGCAGGCCCGCAATATAGTCAAGTGACAATATCATTGACCTATGAACTTCGAAAAATTTTCGCGCGAACCGCGCAATAGTTCGTCAGTCAAATGTGGCCCTTTGGCTGAAAAGGTTGGCCACCCCTGTTTTACATGAACACTGGATCAGTTTGAACTATAATTTGATGATTTACATTCCCCGGTTGCAATATGTTGTAATCTGCACTTCCATAACATTGTAAAATTGGCTTTCATCGTATGACAACTAACGAGATCCGTTTAACTCTTTTGGAATTTTCCAGCCCGCGTGTTCGTCGCATCACTCCTGCCTTTATTGGCCTCCGCCTTGATTTCGTTGCACAAGTTTTCCAAATTGCTCTTTAGATTGCTGACCTTTTCGCCTAATTGGGTCAGTTTTTCTTCCATTTCGTCTTCTCTGATTCTCTTGATGTATCCACCTCCAACTCGATCCTCATCCTCAGTCCTGTCATCTTTTGCCCTCGCACCGGGCTGACCACTTGAAACACGATTTTCACAGTCCAGCTGTTCGCCTTGTTCGTCCAACTTGACGAGTGTTTTAACCCCGGCATCTTGAATGTCCAGACAATCCTTTATACGACGAGTGCTTTCCAGAGTTTCATTCGTTAACTGGTTACCTCGCATTTGTAAGTCCGTGAGCTCGTTATGCAAATCACCGTTCGCCATTTTTTATCCGATTATAATTAGTGGACTGTTGATACGCCAGAAACTGTACCTTCGCAGAGGATAGGACTCTAAGTATGGTTATGGAGAAGTCTGAAATCACACGTGAAGTAACAAAATAACAGTTGAAGAGACTCTTGGACGTACAGAACTTCAGCAAGCAATCGAATAATATATTTATATTGAAATGAACCCTAATAT
Source organism: Botryllus schlosseri (assembly GCA_000444245.1). Taxonomy (NCBI): domain Eukaryota; kingdom Metazoa; phylum Chordata; class Ascidiacea; order Stolidobranchia; family Styelidae; genus Botryllus; species Botryllus schlosseri. Next base: position 522 of record ATSW01099863.1, on the reverse strand, counting down.
ATTCGGGTGACACTTGTCGGTGGGGTAGACGTAGCTCTCAGCAACTAGTTAAGAATTAAATAAATAACTCTGGTCGCTTTCATTAGCGCATATGATAATATTCGAAAAAAGGGTTGAGGAATCGCAATTTCAACTGTCATTGCTTGTATACAATTGAATAATATATTCATGTTGAAATAAACCCGAATTCATTAGGATGACACTAGCCAAGGGTAATCGTCAGCAAACAGTAAGAAGATAATTTTTGGAAAAAGGGTTCAGGAATCGCAATTTCAATTGTTATTTTTGTGCACAAGTTACTTATATATTCATATTTATATATACCTCTGACTGACACTGGTAATTCCATGCAAGGTCCACCTAAAATGGATTTGGTCTCGACATAGTGTCAGATTTTTCTGAAATTTGGCTCTAAACATCATGAAGTATATCTGGCTAAATCGCAATATATTTGAAATGAATTACTTTAGTAGGTAGTGCACAAGTTACCGCATGATGAAAAACATGCTTTTCATGCTCGTT
>ATSW01099809.1:0-10720 GCA_000444245.1 Botryllus schlosseri | reverse complement strand
GAGGACATTTGGGCGTCTTCCGAGGACTCTTTCACAAAGTCAAAATAGAGGACAAATCCTTTTAAAAGAGGACGTATGGTAACCCTATCATATAGCGCAGTAAATCTTGCAGGATTATAATCTTAGGACAGCCGTTATCACAGATGTCTGGTGATTTATATATGTAATCTAGGTGGTCAGTTCAAGGCCGGCAGTGTTACAAAGAGCTGTGAGAAATTATAGGGCTTAGTCGTGGTTCATGAACCAGATGGCTGGGTCTCGGCATATAAACAGGTTTGCCATACAGTCCTTATTTCTCAAATTTGTCCTTTGTTGGAAGGGAGATGTCTAAAAAAGCTAGATAGTTCTTTTCTCAGATTTCTCAGATTTTCCCTTCTTCTTGACTAGTGACCTGATATTGTAGTTAACTTGCGGCAGGGTTGTACTTTCAGCGCATAGCATGTATTTTGGTAAAAAGTCAGTAAATTCGACATATACCTGTAAACGGGAGATATCCCACCATAAACGATACTACGATGAGTGTCAATTGAAGAACGGCTTGTTTTTCTTTTTGCAGCTTTTTCTTTGTTATTGGCGTGATCGAGAAGTGGTTAGTAGCATACAATCGACGGCAAGTGAGAACAGATATAAATAGGACGAGGATCAAAGGTATATAGAGGAACAGAGAATACCCGAGCTTCTGGAACAGCGTAAACTGTCCGTACCTGTTATTTGACAGAAGAATTCATGAGGTATATCCGTATATATGCCTATATACTTTATTAAGTTCAGGACGGGTTATGATTTAAACGTCACAAGTGCGTATGCCTTCGCTCAGAGAATGCTTGAACCCAGAACCAGGCAAGAGAGAAGTCAGTAAACCTTCCAGAACTAGGATTATATGCGGAACGAAGATTTCAGTTTTAAATTGGAAATAGCGATGGTTCTCTGCTTACTTTGAAGCCATCTCATTGCTTTTTCTTGATCAATCGCACCGCGTGATCATGTATTTCGATAATAGACAAGGTAACTGATTATTTTATTATTTTTGGATCCAGACCTCCAAATTGGGAAACAGTATCAGCCTTCAATATCGGCCGGGATGTCAGTACTATCGAACCGCGTCCAATCATTGATTCCAATGTATATTCTAAGCTTGGCGAGACAGCGTATGGTATATTATCCGCAGCTGCAACACCGATGGGTTGCGGGTTCGAGACCGACCGAGGTCGACTCCAGAATTTCTACGTAAGTGTTGGAGGGTTATCTACTAGGCTCCTCTTTGCCATCTGATCCACGCACGCGGTGTCTCAAAAAAGCCTAGACTTTAGCCGTGCTCAGATACGGAATCAAAAAATAATAAAAGACAATCGACCTGGTATAAATGACCATTGTAGTCGACAAACACAATGAATAACACACAAAAAAAACAAGGTGTAAAAGTAATAGCAATTACCATTCCATGTTTAAGGTGCATGCAGTCCACCGTGCGTCTGGTAAGCCGCTGTAGCGATCCAGTATCCGAGGTCCATACCAAATCGAAATAGGCACAAATGCACATCCGAAACTCACGATCCATATCATTATAGCGATAAGCTGAAATTAGGAATTAAATAATGTGGAAGATCCTTGATCTATACAAGGGTCGCGAGAAGAATGACACAGTATCCTAGAAATGATTATGCATACAGTTGTAACTAAAATATATTTGACGCGCCCTTCGAGTTGGGTAAGCGATCGGAGTAGGTGTTCAGAACCAACCTGATGTGATGACTTTAAGTTAAATCAATGTCAGCGAAGAGCCCTTTATGGGATGAAATGAACGTAGGGATTGTAGGTCGAGAGACTCCATATTCTACATTTCAGTATTTTATGTTGATGAAGTAGCTATACATAACGATAAATTCTGCAGATAATTTTGGAGATTCGACAATAATTATAAACGATATACTATCAGGTATTTTCATTATAAATGTTATTGAATACTATAGTTATGGGGCATTTAAAGCAAAATATTTATTTAATATACATATTTAAAATACGTTGTATTATCAGTCGGACGATTTTTTTGGTATGTTAATATAAGTCAAAATTTCGTCAAAATTGTTTACAAAGTTGAAATGTTTTTGCAACTTTCATTTCATTTGTATTGTATAGATCAGGGACGGGCAACTTCTCCATCCGGCGGGCCGGATAGGGAAACATAAAGATAAGGCGGATAGTATCCCTGAATTTTTTATGAGTTTAGGGGAAATCTCCCGCGGGAACGCGTCACAGATCCGTCCATCCTATCCTGCACCACCCTTTGTACATACAATTCAGAGACGAACACATTCTTGCAGTTGAGAACTATATCTGGCATCAGGCAACCGATTCACGGGCGAGTCCAAATCAGATATGAACGTTACAGAAAATCAGTGTTCATTTGGCTTCTAGTCGCGCGGAGTGCGAAGATTTTTTGAATGATCCACATGATGTTATCAATTTTTATCTTCTCTCTGCTCACATCATCGGATTTGCCGGTAGAGCTGAGTGAGGTTTGTTTGTTTTGGGGTATCCATGGTGTTTGTCGACTGCTATGGTCATTTTACTCCAGGCCGATATTCTTCTTATTTTTCCGTAACTGTCGACTTATAGCACGGCCCACCTCTAGGCTTTTGTAAGACACCGCTGACGCGGATGAGGTGGCGAGGAGGAGCCTAGGTAAACCTCCAACACTTAGGTATCGGAATTCGGGAGTCGACCTCGGTCGGACTCGAACCCGCACCCATTGGTGTTGCAGCCGCGGATTATACCACTGCGCTATCTCGCCACATAGCTGAGTGAGGTGTGTTGGAAAAGGTAGGACCACTCAATAATAATTAAACATCTTCGGGCGTATACCTGTTGGCAGGAACGAAACAGCACCTCGTCAGGCCCCAAAAAACGTGGGTCTTGGGCTCCCATAGGGTGATAAAATGACCGCCCCCCATCACGTTGTTCGCGTTTGTCCCGTAATCAACTGCACTGTATTGTGAGCTAGCGCCAAGCGCGAAAATTTTCGATAATTTATGATAAAATAGGTCAATCAGATCGGCGATTGCATATACACTATGCTATCAATTTAGTGTATACTCTACTCACGTAATTTAATTTACCGGTAGAGCTGAGTGAAATGTCTTGGAAAGGGGAGGGCCGTAAATAATAATTAAACATCTTCGGGCGGGCGGACCCGTTGATATGACTTCTTCACATGATGTTATTTCGTGACTTCCAGTATACTATATCAAAAAATATAGAATCGCCCAAACTTAGGCTTCTGAACTAAGAGACGCACACGATTTCAAATTGGTATTTCTTCACTAGAATAAAATTTTTCCCAGCGGGATGGTATTTGTCTTGTGAGGTTTAGATTGCAAAGACAGGAACATTCGGCGCCAGTCATTTACGCGTCTATGGACAAAATTAAACCTATATGTATTTTGTATATATAACGAAGTCTTCGTTCAGCATAAGGGCATAGACCTTTTCGGCCAAGGTTTTCTCGCTACCAATCGTTCTGGCACACTTCTTGGAGTCGCATTTTATATGGCCTAAAACTTGATTATATGTCTTGGTAGGTCGTGGCGCGGTAATGGCCCAATACCCAATAATAAAGATAAACGACTACTAGAATTCGCGCAAGGCGCGAAAAAATTTTGAAAAATTGCATAAATTTTCAAAAAATACTCCATGATTTATGCTAATTCACGAAATAATTTTGGGCCCCCTTCGAGCTCGGCCCCCCCCCGATTGGGGGGTTTGGGGTGCGGCAGTTACGGTGCTGGCCATAAGAATATATATTCATGAGCTTGCCGCGGATTATTAACTTCGGGCGGGTTCATTCTTATTAATTACTTCGTTGAAAACTTCAGCAACCCAACGGCCTCGGTCTATTTTAGTGTATCTATGATACTTTATTCTCACAATCAAGGCACGTACGAGAGACATCGCGCTAAGCGACTTCCAAGTGGTAAGATAGCTAAGGCAGTGAGCGGCTGTACCAAGCTCTCGCAGCGGCCTTCATTTTAAAAAACAGCAGTACCAGGTTTGTGCTGTTTGGTCTACAACTGAATAAGCTGTGNGTGAGGCANCATTTATCGCGTATAGTGAAAAAGGGCGCAGTNCAGTCNACNCGTGGNTTNAAAAGTAGTAAGGCTATAATCATTGATAAATTTATCTAAATATATTNCNCATANNGCACTGATCAACACATATTTTTATGCAGACAAAGTAAAAGTGGTTTTGAGGAATCTGAAGGGCACTAATTCCGAATATGACCTTAGTTGTTTTGAAATTNGCTCTATTTTTGGAGATAATCCATTGGGGCTATTTTGACTAAAATCTCATATTTTCGATATCTGCGCTAGATNAAAAAAAAATTGGCTCAGTCGTACTATAAAGTTNAGAAATTGAACATNCTTCTTATTTTGACACGCTGAAGACTGTTTTAAATCAAAATACATCAACANAATTATNTTNNTTTATATTTATCATAATTGGAGACTTTCACCGATGATATCATATATATACAGTACATAAACATACTTCGATCATGTATATAAGTATTTACCTAAATACCGAAATAACATTGCATTAATTGAATCAGTTTTAAGGTCAATCACCTATTTTAAATTCAAAATAATTTGTTGGAATATAATGTTAATAACTTATCTTAAAGCAAAATTGGTTCTTGTACTATTTTCGGTTATAAGCTATTTAGAGCAATTTTTCTAAAGGTTCCAGCAATAGTCTGCCATAATATGTTTGTCGCATCTGCACTGATATCTTTCTTACGTTGTTTCGATGTATTTGTGGAGCCTTTCCACTTTCTATTCCCTCTAATCAACAATATTATCAGAAAATACATCAAGATGTCTGAACAGGAAGTAAGATTTAATGCTCATGTTTGCTCCAAGGTTTCCATGTGCAGATACCAATTCTCGCACCAACTGTTTGTAGTTGGGTGCTTTGTGATCTTCCAGAAAAAAATTGATTTACTACAGCCTAGAAGGAATTCCATGCAATGAGCACTTTTCCTAATATGAAATTGTAATAGTCCGTATTCGAATCTGAGATCCATCAAAGATTGCATATTTAAGCTTCTAGATTGATAAGAATCGGATATGCCCACTTTGTTGTCTTTCCGGAATATTATCCATTTACAAGTGAAAAGAGATGAGACGCATATGAGTATTTTAGTTGGGCTTTCCGGGGACAAAATTGCTGGCTTTACACTGCCTTTTCGTCTTGGTAGAATGACCAATTCGTGCAGGAGGAAATATATTTCCATTGTACAAAAGTACAATTTTTAGGCTTGACAAACTGATTTTTTTTTACTCGCATCAGGTCATGTTAATATCGATAGTATAACTGAGAACGACATGAGTGTTCATCATTGTCAATTATCTATTTAAGCGCTGTATAAAAGTAGAAAAATACAAGATTTCCTTCCTAACAAGTGAAATATTCAAGGGTAAATACAGTGATTTGAAGCTTTTTTAGGGGTATAAATATCTTCTTTTCTGAAGCCAATCTGGCAAAACTAATGTGATATAAGTAATCAGCAACATTGAAAACCCCAGAAACGGCTCCTAGATGTTCTGCAATTTTTTTTAAATTTCAACCAATATAGTTTTAGCTACTAATGAGGCAAATCTGATTAGTTAAAATGAGCAAGCGTAAAACGTTTTTCGTGACGATTATGAGAGAGAATTCAAAGGTATCAAACTATAGATAACTAACCTACGGATAGATGGGCAGCACGAGAGTCACGGTCGAGTGATGCGACAACGGCAGATTTGTTGTCGCTTCATAGCATGAAACGGGAGCGTAATTGCTAATCCCATAGATGACGACCCGAGCGCTCAAATTAAATAAAGTTGATCTTATTTGAAAGCTACAATCGTGCTGATTCTGATAATATACATTAAATTTTCATCAAGACAATGGAACCACCCCGAAATAGCCTTCAAAATATGAAAATCGGCATTGTTATAAACAATCGCAACCACGCACGGACCGTTGTTATGGTCATTGTGCTGCGCCGTTGCAATTGTTTTAGAACAATGCCGATTTTCATATTTCGAAGGCCGTAGGTTAGTAATCTGTAGCCCATCTATCCGTAGGTTAGTTATCTATAATCAAACGACGAAACTTGAAGGGCGAGTGTTTCGCACATTGCAATATTTGCAATTGTGACATTAACCTAGAGGCCATAGAAAATACCGCTATTTAAACTCACGTTGATTCCCAAAACAGAAGAAGATGTGTCATAATGATTAATTCGAGCCATTCGATGAATATTTTTTTCACAAGTCGATCAGCACCAACGACCAGAAACTACAAGGCGGCAGCTGCCGAGGGTACCTGGGCATTCCCTACTGACAAACACCAGCATTCCAGCAATCATTCCTCACGAACGATTGCACATCGCTACTGTTCAAAGCAATATTCCCCGATTCCAACATCGCAAAGAAGTTTGCTTCGGCGAGGGCTACAAGCATTGTTACTGGAGTTCTTGCTCCTTACGCTCAAAAAAAGATTTGTCTGATCTATAGGTGTACAGTCTTTTCCCATCTCGGTTTACGCCTTTAATAACATCGAGGTGAAGCTATTTCATTTAGTCATCAGTTGGAGTGGGAGTGCGTCCTCCTGACCTGCGATCGATGTCAGGCGAGACCTAGGCACAGATCACGAACTTTATTCTCTCCTCTGTTTAAGAGAATGGCCAAGACATGAAGCAGCTATCCTCCTTTACTGCCGATTATGCCCCAGTGAATTTTGGAGGATCACAGCATTGTGGAAAAAACAACGTCTTCTCTCACCTCAATGAGCAAACATTGCATCTGATCCTAGTCGACTGCCCTGCTCATATTTTGCATAACGAAACAGCGAAGGGATCAGATCGCCTCTTGACATCTAAACAATCGAATTGAAGATTGGTAGCCATTTCAAAAGTGAAACTGGTATGGCAATGAGGCTCAAGCATTTTTGTGAGGAACTTGATAGCAACAATTCGATTCTACCAACACACATGCCTACTTGATGGACCGCACTTGATGCCGTACTCGGGTGAATGGTCGACCTCTGGAGACCACTGAAAGCGCATATTCTTCGCTGAACCATCCACCAAGAATATTGGAGGATTTCTTTAAATCAGAAGAGTTACTGATCATCGTATGATTTCTCCACATCGCTCTCTTGCTCTTTAATAAACCACTGCTATTCCTGCAAAAGTCAAATGCATTGTTTCCAGAACTGGCAGAGATAATTGAATTCGTCAAGATCAACGTATTGCTAAGGTTCTCAAAGCGAGCTTCCAGGAGTTCTACACCATTACCTTGAAATACATCAACAAGTTGTATCGATTTAAGAAGCATCAACTGGACCTTGCTGAAAGATCAAGCAATCGAGTACGAGGAAGTGAAGGGGTTGGCGAAGCAAATTGATAATCTAGTCTATGACAATGAAAGACGAGCTGTTCGATGAGGTAACACTCTGCTCAGTAGATTCCAGCTGATGTGTTCCGCAAGGATGAACGGAGACCAAACGGATGAAGATCTTTACCGGAAACGACTCTTTTCCGTTGTTCAACAAGCGAGTTAGCATCATTTTCTTCCTTCTGTCAGCAATGCGTGTGTGCGAAGAGTGTTCATTTTTGTTTCGGCGCAGTCGACCAAGAAAATGAACAGACTTAGTGCAATCCCAGCTACAAGTAAAGGTAAACCTGGATCTGATCTGTCGTGAGATCCACGAAGCAATTTTTACTAACAAGGAGTTGCTGCAGCAGATTGTTTCTTGCAAAAAGTATAGAATGTGATTTGCCACGGCTCGTACAAATACAAAGTGTGTACAAAATCGCTTTTTTAATGCTAATCTAATTTTTCGACTGTCCTTTTTTCTGGGTCCATGTTGATGACAACCCCGAAGGCCTGCCGTTGTAGACGGCCCATTGTCTGCTCACTGTGAATAATAAACGGTCAAATGAAACAAGTAGGATGACATGTGGTGTTATGCTCAACGTACCGGAATATCCTAACTGAAGCAAGACTGCGTGGGCCTTGGTTCTTATATTAAGAAGCGCATGATGAAAAAATGCGAAATAGACAACATTGTCACAATGAAGCAACGCGTTGTGTCACCAGCAGTGTACGCACAACTTCAGTGTTGCCAGTCAAGAACTGCTGGTGTTGAACGTCCTTTACCAGTTCCTGGCAAGCTACTTAGTAAGAACAGGCACTTATTTCTACCCGAGAATGTAGGAAAGTATCTTTCGTTGTGATACAATTTTTTTTCATTATTTCTACCATAATGAGTGATGTAACTACTGGAATTCTTCATAAGTCCAGATTTAGTTAAAATAAAGTTTTTTCACGTAAAAATTTGTGAGTTTTTAAGTCAGTTCCATCAAGAAATTAAGATGAGTTAGGCTACAATTATAACATTATTTGCGAAAACACCTAATCTACATACGTCAGGGCAAAGTTTTGTCAAAATTAAGTTTTTTAAGGTAGAAAAATGTCAAAATAGTCATTTTTAGGTCGAAATCCTCCGTTTTTTGGTCACCAAAATCGTCCCAATTATGAGTTATGAATTATTGAATGAATGAATATTCAGTAACTTACAACAGCAACCTTGATTTGGAGCTTTCCCGTAACGTGTGGACACGACACAGAGATCAAACGGAATACTGCGAATGCCACGATATGCATTGCCGTTGCAAAAGACGTCGTAATGTCTGCTGCCCAGTAAAACTGTGATGATGTGTATCATAAAGAACGAAATAAGTGTCAGTAAAAAGACGTCATGTGTGATTTATTTACCTTGCATAAGAAACCTGGTAGTTTCCACTCGTCGAATCCAAGAGTTCTCATATACCAGTAGAGTGGACTTATCAATGCTGACGACATGTCCGACAGACACAAGGAAAATATAAAAATGGAAAATATGTTTCTGCAATGTAAAGTATATGGTCGGACAACTGTAGAAACCAACGTGCAGGATAGGAATCGTATACCTCAATTTTTGGTACTTTATGATTACAGCAACAGTTATTGCGTTAAGGACTATTCCGAAGAACATGAAGGTAAATAAAATGAACCCAATCACGAATGTTACTCTCTCGTCGAACGGCTTTTCGTAGGGCCTGAAAACAGATCGCATAGATATATGGTATTAATATGTGGGCTAAGCATATACAAAACTTATCGATAAAAGACAGGTAACATACTATCGTACATGTTTATGTGGCCATGGTAATTATTAAGTATATTTCACCATGATAATTCTGAGGCAGGGGTTCGCAAACTGGGTGTGGGCCCCATTTGGGACGTGAAAAGCATCTGAAGGGGGGCGCGAAGCTCAGTTCAACTGACTTTTTTGCGCTCAGCGTGATTTCAATCCATGCCATAATTGTTGCTCTGTAGTTAGTCTTAATTTCATATTCAAAAATCTCTCATCCACAGTCGTAACCTTCCATGCCATTAAACTATCCGTTAGGTCTTCTAGTATCCTGTTCGTGTTTTATGATATGACGATAAAAGGGGATGGCGCGAAATCTTTCACTGTCATAACTAGGGCGTGTCTTGAAAAGTTTGAGAACCACTGTTCTAAGGTAAATACTTCCTATAATTTTTTCATGTTTAATTTCTGGCACGACAGCCCGATCTTAAGGTCCACGCAGTTTGAAAAGTTACAGCTGCTAAACATCACACAAATTCTGAACGAGATTGGAATAATTTGGATCACGAGTGGGATTTCAAATTGGCCACTCCAGTTTAAATTATTTCAGTGATATGCCAATTAAAACGATTCGCACGTGTCTTAACTAGATTAGTTCTCTGTATGCGTAGAATTAGGGTATTTACATTTTATCTGCACATAGTAGAAGCGTGTTTGACTCTAACATGGTTATGATGCTGTCACCATAGTGTGGCCTAGAACTGAACCAAAAGTGGAAAGAGTATATCCATGAACAGATCGCTTTTCACAGATATTTCAATTTCAATCCTGTTTTAAGAATCGGGAAAACCGACTTTCATCTCGATAGTTTCGACAAATTGTTTATTGGGGTCAACCAGCCTATGAAATCTAGCTACCGTTTCTGGCGCTTGTACGATATCATCAAAGGAATGTTCGGTTTGGTTTTAATATGCATATATATTATCTCCATGTCCTCATTATATAATCAGAAACCTATATTGCGTTTTGGTTTATAATCCCAATTATTTATAGCGCGGCCCGCAAATGGATTCAGATGTTGAATGCGGCACGCGAGCTCAAAAGTTTGCCCACCCCTGCCTAGGGTGTACCAAAATCTTAAATGGGTGTACTACTCAGATGGGGTGTACCANCAGTTCCGAATTAATATAGACCGATGACTACAGCCATCACAATAAACAGGCAAGTTTATGCTTCAAAACATGTTGACCGGGTGTGCAATATCGTACAATCGTACGGGTAAGCTTGTAAGTTTCATTNCTCTTGTGATATCATAAGCAAATGTTTATCCTCATTTAAAAGTTGGTAATGNATTTATTATCGGTTCCCTTTGGAGTANAACAGGATGGAGTTCANATGTGTTCCGCTGGCGAGATCTGTCGATAAAGATTCTCGAGGAAACCGTCGCGATAGCTCAATAATATTGAATTGGTACTTTCTGCGAGAAGCCTACAAATAGAGCAGTTTACATCGTGGCAGGGGCGGAGCCAGGGTGTCTCTT
>KE603015.1:3314-16494 GCA_000444245.1 Botryllus schlosseri | reverse complement strand
GACTCAGAATGTCAAAGAAAGTCAAAATTTTGTCAAAATTGTAGCGTTAGGTCAAACAACGTCATAATTTTGCATTTTGTACAAAGTCAAAATTATTTTGCAACCTACATTTTGTTTGTATTGTAGATTTTGCACTGTTGGCGAACTTATCATTTGGAATTTCACGGCTTGTAGCTTACTTTTTAGGCCTACCGTTGTAGATGGCAAATTGTCTGCTCATTGTGAAGCATAAACATTGAACTGAAACAAATATAGGTTGAGATGATGTTCACCGCAATATCCTAACTGAAGCAAGACTTCGTGAACATTGCATGTTTCTTATATTAAGAAGCGCATGATGAAAACTTGTGATGTTGACACCATTGTCAGAATGAAGCGACACAGTCTGTCACCAGCAGTGTATGCACAATTTCATTGTTATCAGCCAACAACTGCTGCTGTTGAACGTTCTTTCTCCATTATCGGCAAGCTATTAGTAAGGACAGACACTTTCTACCCGAGAATGCAGGAAAATATCTTTCATTGTACTACAACATATTTTATTTGTTTCTACCATACTACGTGATTTAACTACTGGAATTCTTCATAGGGTCGGATTTCGTAAAAATAAAGTTTTTCATGTATAAACTTGTCAGTTTGTGAGTCAAAAACGTTTTTCAAGGCCAAACTACGTCGTAAGGACTGACAGTTCCAACCAGAAATGAAGATAAGTAGTACAATTCTAACATTATGTCGGAAAATACATAATTTGCATACGTTAGGTCAAAATTTGGTCAAACTTGAGTTTTTTAAGGTGAAAAAATGTTAAAATTTTGATATTTTAGGTCAAAATTTTTCTTTTTTTAGGTAAAAAAAATCGCCCTACTCATCCCAATATCATCTGGATTTCTGTTGGAATTCATAATGATACCATCCCGTAGCTAGTTCAATACCTTTGTCAGTTCTGACACTTCTTTGAAATCCAATGAGCGCAGCAATGGTTCAAGATCAACTGGCTGCTGTATAACATTTGGAACAGATGTTGTGTTCATGCTTTCATCAAAGTCGCTGAAGAGAAGTTCATGTACTGGACAATTCCAGGAGGAAAATCGTACCATTCCTTAACAACGTCACTAACTTGCGAGGCCATAATTTCAATATATATACAGTATACACTTATACATTGCAAATGTTTAAGCCGTGCACCTGATGAAATTCAAATAATAATGATATTAACAAAAACTGCTGAGATCCACAGTATATGACAGAGTTGTTAATGACTATTTTGCGACTATAGTAGGCTATTACAGCCAGAGCTAGGGACGGCCCAACTCTTCGCAGGCATAGCTGTAAATAGGTACCGATATAGTTCTGTAAAACATATAGGCCTACGTTTAGTAGGTCGAATGCTACATCCGATCGCACCAAACAATCGAACCTTTCTGAATATCAAGGATTCGCCATAGTGTTCTACTTCACTCAAACAAATAGGCCGACTGCACATTGTACAGCACTATAGCTTCAAAAGACACAGAGAGGACACTGGCGTCGATGTTCAACTTAATCACGATATACTGTCTACTACAGGGGTCGCCAACTCAAAATGGGTCGCGAGCTGTACACAATACCTGACAACACTCTGTAGCCGCTAAAACAGGGGTGGCCAACATTGTTGCTATTCACGGCCGCATTTCGATTACCCATGTAGCCTGCGGCCGCATACCGGTGGTTAGTCGTGATAAACTAGCTGGGGCCAATACCTACGTTAAACTTTCCATGTCCATTGCCGGTACACTCCGAACCAATCTATTTACACATATCGGCTTACTATGCGCACCGAAATCGTTAGTAGTTATGTTTGAAAGAGTCACAGGAAACCGCTCTGTACTCGCGCGAAGCGCGAAAAAATTTTCATGTTCATGAGTGAATTTCGTCTAGTATAGTTTCACATATTACAATAAAATATTTATCCTTTCTCGGCCAATGCGATCAGATTCACCGATAGAGCTGATGCAGGGGGTATCTTCGAAAACTTAGTGTAGTTATTAAAAGCGTCGAGTGTCGACAGCCGCATAATTCCCCTTCTACTGCTGCAGATTGGCCACCACTGGAATAAAGAATCAATATTGGGGTTAGCTAGACACGGTAGGCCTAGTTGCTAGACAACTATCTCCTCGTAAAGCATGGTCTTTTGGAGAGCCCGAAGTCGTTTTTCAAGCGTCTCGGTCTTGACAGTAGTGGGCCATTGCACGTCAAGGCAATATGCCCATTCGTACCAGCAAATTCTTCATCCATGGAATGATATTACCATGCCGAAGCCGTATCAACTAGTGATGAATAGTGATATTGGGCACAGTAAAATTACTTTGAACAACAACATGATGTTTCAACTGAAATCAATTTCAGCGTTTCAAAATGATTTACTAAACGTTTTTCAGAAATTTTTTCAGATCAGATCGCGGGCCGCAAAATAGGACCTTGCGGGCCGCATGCGGCCCGCGGGCCGCGTGTTGGTGACCCCTGGTCTACTACATGAAAAGTCATTTACACAAGCTACGATGATAATAACAACACTTACTCAACCCGCTGTGCTGTGACGTTCGCAGCCGGAGCATCAATCGGAACATTTTGGCTCGATGACTTATCACTCAACCGTGGATGATTGACAGGCCACGCATTTACCATTCAATCCCATTCAGTTTTCCATGCTCTAACAAAGTCGAGACTTGGCGTTTTTCTTGCATTTTCATCTTTTTTCGAACCATTCGGATTTTTCAATGGACTTTGAAAGCTGTCGAAATAATACAAAAAGTGAACAATATTGTTCGATTTCAAACACCAATGGAGGATGGGCAATGGACTTGCAGTGAAGTGAAGCCAGACATTATAGCTTACAACGTACTATATATAACCGTAAGTAACTCAGCATGAAGTAGAGTCCTTAGGCAGCTCTATATATCTTCGAAATGGACACTGTTGTAAGCTAGCCTCTTCATTAGGGCTCTTCAAAAATCACTTTTCTCGAATCGCACTGGCTACTTGATAAAATTGTTACGTGACCTCATTTAAGCTTACACATCGAATTTGGTTCAATTCCAACCAGTAGCCGCATTGCTACAGAAGAAAGTTTCTATTTATTGTATAAAAATAAATAACAAAACTTTTGAAAATTTTGTGTTCACCCCATGAAAGTGTTAGGTTGTCTATAGAAACGATATCCACCAACTTTGGTTGAATTCCGAGAAGTACAAGCGGAGTTACTGCCGTCGAAAAATTTGGATTTGAATAAAATAGTATTTACTATAATAATAAATAATTAAAGAATTGGTAACCGTAAATACTATTTTATTCATAATCCAAATTTTTCGACGGCGATAACTCCGCTTCCACTAGTTGGAATTGAACCAAATTTGGTGAACATCGTTTCTATAGACAACCTGACACTTTCATGGCGTGAACAGAAAATTCTCAATTTTTTGTTATTTATTTTTATATAATAAATGTAAACTTTCTTCTCCTGTAGCAATGCAGCTACTGGTTGGAATTGAAACAAATTTTGTGTGTAGGCCTAAATTAGGTAACCTTACAATTTTATGAAGTAGCCAGTGCGATTTGAGAAAAAAAACTCATTTTTGAAGAGCCCTACTCTTCATATATCGCATTGGAAGAACAATTTGACTTTACCGAAATTGTAAACGTTTACTTCAATCTCGCTAATTTCGTTTGGGCTCCACGGGACTTGTGCGTATCTACCCGTTTTACTGTGAATAATAGTGATGATGATATTGACAACATGCATAGCGGCATTTAACGTCTGTACTGCTGCCAACATTGGACAGCGGTATCGAAACAGGGTAATTCCCTGCTATGATCATCACGTCTCTAAGGCTGAATGAGTCTGCTTAGCAGTATTGCATCGGATTTATGTGAGAGGATATCCTACTGTTCAGGCTTTGTGACAGTATGGAGAATCCCTTATTACAAAGAGCTAGGGCTCAAAATGCTGAAAGTGCTGTGTCAGCGTGTACGTACCTATACGTACGTACTCGTACGTGCTATGCGCATGTGTGCCTCGCTGATCTGGTCGATGCTTCTGCCGCATTGATTTTACGCAAAAGCTTGTATTGATCTGTGTTGATTTTGACGGTGTTTCATAGTGACACGGGCAGAAAGATATCACATGGTTTACCTTAGCGATGTCACCTAACACTGTGACAAGTGTCGAGGCGGTCAAGTGTCATGCAATGATTATCGTGGTAATTTCGTTACCGAACTCGTGTATGTTTACTGTATATTATATGTATACTACTGTCTGTGATGTGCGTTGATCTTACATCCAGCCTACCGCGTAACTTATTCTTCGCAAAATCCGGTGTTGGCCCGTAAAGTATAGATTTTGACGGTGTTTCATAACGGCTCTTGTAGTTAGTATAACGCTTTCAGCGTTACGAGTCTTGCATTTTGCAATTCAGATAGAATATTGCAATACATTTGGCGAAACCGCAAAAATCTCAGTACTACGCGCATTATGCATTACGAGATCGTATAGTAGGATAGAATAGGGTTGCCATACGTCCGGAATTTCCCGGACATGTCCGGAATTTCACTGAAAAATCTGCGTCCGGGAGGAATTCCTAAAATATGACCAAATGTCCGGAATTTTGAAGGGTTGAAGTAGGCTCAAAAGTTTTTCGTAAGTCAACATAAACAATAGTTTTTTCAAGCAGATTTATGATATTCGAAATTCTTCTTCGCGCTGCGCGCGAGGTAATGCAACGTTTATTGGTATTAGTACGGGCACCTGGCATCACATTTGCCAAACAAATGCAATCAAAATTAATATAAATTACCATAATTTACTGAAATAAGTCCAATGGTAATCGCAATTATAAGCTAACGGTATAGTACTAGAGTTGGTTAGGGCCGATTGGATGATTTAGTCACAGACAGTGGTTCCAAATTCTTGGGCTCGTTTACCTTTATCTGGGGATCGCGATGATGTTGGACGTAATCACCGTCCTAGGCCGGGAGTAAGTTTGGGCAAGCTGAATTTTTTTAGTAACCAGCTTATCAAGTTTTCAGCTGGGCCATGGAACATTTTTAAGTTTGAAATGAGGTCGCGACCATTAAAGGTTGGAAATCACCGGAGGAGCAACCTGCTGGTGCATTTTATAGTAGCCCAATGAAAAAATCAATATTATTGAAGAATTCCTTCATAAAATTTCGCAGCCAAATGCATATAGTAATTGCCCAAGAAGTTACATCGATTACCCTATGGTGGGTTAGAGATCAGTGCTTTTTTTGGGCGNAAGGGGGCGGAAAAAATGTTGTCTCGGACCTGAATAAAATAAAAACATACAATCAGATAGCCGCACCGACCTAACAGTAGGCTATAGCGGGACTGTCAAANACAATCCCGACAGGCCNAACACGGCCCGCCAGACGATTTCATCCGGCAAGTGGAGAAATCTATTGCACACCATAGCAAGTAGCAATCAGCAGAGTTCACATTACAGAGGGTCCAATTCATGACCTATGTTCCACTCCCTTCCTGTATACAGTCGTTTGACAATNCTTTGCTAGTGTGACGTCATATTGACAGACAATGTCTAATANCTCATTTTAAATCCGCTAGTGGGCGCTACAGAGTGTCCGGAATNNGCTTCACAAAAATATGGTAACCCTANNCTATTATGNNTAANGAATTAATTGGCGGCATGAGACTATGTAGATCAGGGCTCTTTAACCGGGTGTATCGTAAATCCGAGGGTGTACCATAATTTCTAAAGGATGTACCACTCAGATGGGGTGTACTGGGGTGTACAGATTAGGATTGAACTTGACCGATGACTAGCTATCACAATAGATGTGCAAGTTTATGCTTCAGATCATGTTGAGCGGATTTGCAATATCGTACAATGTTCATTGCTCATATTACCTGTACATAAAATAACATTCCTTTTGTGATGTCATAAGCAAATACTTCTCATTATTTACCCGTTGGTAATGGACTTATTGCAGTGGTTCTCATTCGGGGGTCCGCGAAGCATTTTCAGGTGTTCCGCGATACCTCAAAATTTGCAAAATGGTTGATAACCTAATTTGTATTCGTTTTAATTAGAGAAAACATGGGACAATTTCGATCTGAGTGTTGACACTTCATAACTCACACAAACAGAATGGTCGTCTGAAAGCAAATATTCTACTGTGCTCATTTTATATTCCAAATTGCCAATAGCCTACTGATACAAACATATTCACTGTTTGGAGATGTTTTGTTGAGGTTTTGGAAAAAAATAGTTTTCGAAAATCTATTTTCGATTGTGATATTATAATCACTATTCCAAACTTGAGGGTGTACGAGCTTCGATCAAACCTTAAAAGGGTGTGCCACGACGAAAAAAGGCCGAAGAGCACTGATGTAGACTACTAAGATCGTTAGTTAGACCTGTTAGTTAGGCTACTTCTGGTGATTTCTATAATGACATGCTTGCTGACGAAATCCGTGAGTTCATTGTGTTTTGACGATAACGAAACCAAGGCACTTCCTCATAGACCTCATTACTCATTCTTACTTTGATATCCCTTGCGTCCGACGATTCGGTTTTACTCTGCGCAACATAGATAACCTGGGAGTGGCAGTGCTGCTTTCGTAGTAGGAATCTGTATTATATATTATTGTTTTCGTAGATTTAATAAAGATGTCGGGTACATTATTACGCTTGAAGTTCGCGTTAACCAGCTTTAAAAAGTTACGGAATTTTTGATAGGCTAGTTAGTAGATTCGTTATGCGTTATCTTAGCATATAGTTCTCGCTATCGTTTTTAGTAGGGCGAGAGAAGTTGCATTTATTTTTCACAAAAGTGTCAGTAAAAGTTGCATTCATGGACAAGTTTCTTGAAATTATTAGGGAATGAGATACTCGAATCGATCCGTATCAAAGGCACTGTAGCAAAACTAAGTGTTGGCGACTTCAACAAAATCAATAATAAATTGACCCGGTGAAAATATCATTTTCGGTGGTCTAGCCTGAATGTACGTCACAAATCAGATATGACCTCAAATTTAAACGACAGTAAAATATTCAAGCGATCTATTTATATATAGCGCCAAATATTTCCAGTAAAAAGTTAGTTACATGGAAAATCGAAAAAACTTGCAAACATTTACATGAAAAATCGAAAAAGTTACAAAAAAATTGCATGAAGAAAACTGAGAAAAGTTGTAAAAAGTTGCAATATAAGAATCCTCCAAACAGCTTAAAACACCATGCTACATAACTTCGGAGTTGTAAAAAAAGTTACATAGTTACAAAATATTGCAACGAACAACACAGTCATATTCGCAATTTAGTTACTATAAGCTTTTCAACTGACCCTCATCGGTAGTGGCCGTCAGTATAATACGGAGATTGCAATTCAAAATGTAACGATGAAATAGGTAGTGTGACGTAAGAATGGTATAACAACAACAACGAGAGATTTCACAAAACGAGAGCGTTAAGCAAAAATGCAATTAGTGCAATACAAATAAGCTATAATATATATATAGCAGTGTTGGGATCAAGTCACTACCTTCGAGTCACGAGTCATTTCGAGTCATTGCACATTTTGAATCGAGTCAAGTCAAGTCAATCGATTTTCGAAGGTGACTCGAGTCATGTCAAGTCACTCGATTTTCGGAAGTGACTCGAGTCAAGTCGAGTCAAGTCAAGTCAAGTTACGAGTCGAGTCATAATTCAAGTCAAGTTGCCTTTTCAAAGTATGAGGCATGCTTACGTCATTTTGCTAGCTGTCTGAAATACAGATTGATTGGTTATTGATTCCGATCCGATGAAAGAATAAAGAGTTCAATGTACACGCAAAAATAGGCGCTGTATCGCTCACATATACGAGGAACTGCTCAACTACGTAAGAAATTGCATAGCCTCAGTTTATAGTAACCAGCCAAAATAGAGAATAGAGAATAGAGAAACGAATTGATAAAATGCAATACATTACCCATTTACAAATTGATATGATACAATTCGAGCCTGTGCTCGTGGTTGACGACTATATAAATTATATTCGAATTCAATCATAATGAAAAAAGAGAGTTTTTGTTGAGGTAAGAACTGAGAACAGAAATAGACATTTTGCTACTAAACTACTTTACTAATTTACGACAACGTAAGCTGTAAACTGCGATCACTTCGTCAGCGGTCAATTCATTTGTGAGAGAACAATGGAGGCTCGGTAAAACGCACGATCATTGAATGATTGGTCACTCTAAAAGGTTATACACCATCGTTTCGCGAAAATCTAAACATATGCAAGATACAGTGATTTTTATCGACATCGACTGCTTGATGACTTGAAATTGACTCGTCAATTTTGCTCCGAGTCACGAGTCAATCTACATTTCTGATACGTCGAGTCAAGTCAAGTCAAGTCATTTTAGCGAAGTGACTCGAGTCAAGTCAAGTCATACGAAAAAGGTGACTTGAGTCTTTCTCGAGTCAAGTCATGACTCGAGTCATCCCAACACTGATATATAGAGAAGCAACAGTAATGAAATACACGGAGAGAATAGAGTCGGTCGTTTTGCCGACAAAGAATCGGTTGCTCGAGTTTTATTATAGTCGATTCGAGAACCTTTAAATGGAACAGACTACGTCCACGAGCAAGAATTGAAAATCTGTAACCGATTCTTTGTCGGCAAAAGGACCGACTCTATTCTCTCCGTGTATTTCATTAGTGTTGCTTCTCTGGCTATATATTATAGCTTATTTGTATTGCACTAATTGCATTTTTGCTTAACGCTCACGTTTTGTGAAATCTCTCGTTGTTGTTATACCATTCTTACGTCACACCTTTACATTTCGAATTGCAATCTCCGTATTGGCTTTTCGAAGTACAGAACTTCAATATTGCAGCAAACAATACGTTCATATTGTCATCTTTATTCCATTGGAAGCTTTTCGACTGGCTCTCTTCAGCAGTGAACGCCAGTAAATGAGGTTAACCAAGTTCGAAATATGGAAAGAATTTTGTAGTTGTGACGTAATAATGACAAGTACACAAGTCGCGAACGGCAGTAAACAGCGCACGGATACGGTACAGCACACACAAAATCAGCTGTAAAACAGCCGAATGACAAAACAGCACTAATGGAAGATTACCAGCGTGTAGAGATATTCCTTCTGGCGACAGAGGATCGACTTTTGCAGCTTTATAATGGTTGATTCAAGGACCTTTAAATGAAAAAGAGAACGACCACGAGCAACTATGGAAAACTGATTGTTAATGTAATGTTTTGCCCACTCTGGGTGTTTAAATAGGTGCTGTCCGATAGCAGAATTACAAGCTGTTACTTGGTCACAAACACGCATGGTAACTAGGGACTTTGATGATGAAGCAGAAATGTCATCACACTGCGAATTCCTAATTTGACGTGGGACGTGTTGACGAATTCTTTGTTGCAAGCGTTGAGATGTGCGACCCACATACCGACTGTCGCATCGGCACGTATATTGGTAAATTGTGTTACTCTGATCAATTGCAGGAAGCACATCCTTACGCGTTGCTGGTAGTACAGATTTCGTAGTAAATATGACACGGGGTTCCACTTGCGGGAAACAATGACTCACGGAGGACACATCTCAACGCTTGCAACAAAGAATTCGTCAACACGTCCCACGTAGAATTAGGAATTCGCAGGGTGATGACATGTCTGCTTCATCATCAAAGTCCCTAGTTACCATGCGTGATTATGACCAAGTAACAGCATGTAATTCTGCCATCGGACAGCACTTATTGAAACACCCAGAGTGTGCAAAACATTACATTAACAATCAGTTTTCCATAGTTGCTCGTGGTCGTTCTCTTTTTCATTTAAAGGTCCTTGAATCAACCATTATAAATCTGCAAAAGTCGATCCTCTGTCGCCAGGAGGAACATCTCTTCACGCTGGGAATCTTTCATTAGTGTTGTTTTGTCATTCGGCTGTTTTACAGCTGATTTTGTGAGTGCTGTACCGTAACCGTGCGCTGTTTACTGCCGTTCGCGACTTGTGTGCTTGTCATTATTACGTCACAACTACAAAATTCTTTCCATATTTCGAACTTGGTAACCTCATTTACAGGCGTTCACTGCTGAAGAGAGCCTGTCGAAAAGCTTCGAGTGGAATAAATATGACAATATGAACGTATTGTTTGCTGCAATCTCCGTATTATACTGACGGCAACTACCGATGAGGGTCTGTTGAAAAGCTTATAGTGAATAAATTGCGAATATGAATGTGTTGTTTGTTGAAATATTCAAATTCTGTACCACAAGGAACCTATATAAATAGTTACAAAATTACAAGTTATAAAAAAAGTGACAAAAGTTGCAAAAACTTGCTCTAGTTATCAGCTACGTTATTAACTTATTATCAAATAATAGGATCCTGATTCTTCGTTAGTTTGCCAGTTTGCAGATGCTGATTCGCTTACTATCGTTCGGGAGCAGACTTGGAAAAACTCGAAAAACCGTTGTTAGTTGACCATCAACTAACTAAATGGGTAGTTTGTACAAGTCTGCGTGAGTAGCTTTACTAGTATTCCTACAGATTATAACACATATGGTATACACACATGTATAGCGTAGGACAGACCTGGGCATTTTACGGCCCGCGGGCCACATACGCACTATACGTGAGAAGTGCGGGGAAAATTTGGAAGAAAAAGAAAATCTGTCCCCAAAGACCCTACTTCATGTTGATTTACGAAATAATCTAGATTCACAATCGAGCTTTTTCCATTTTGAAAACTTTTGTTTCACTTGTTGCAAGAAACATGATTATAATAATGCACATCAAAGCATCTAGCGTGCCATGAAAAATCATCTTGCGTGCCAGCAGGGGTAGCCAATCCCTTGCTTAATCTTTAGTCATAATAAAGTCGATATAACATCGATTAATTTAGGTCGGGGTTGTGACATGAGCACCAGTCATTCGGCTGAGGCGACAACAAAGCGAATTCGGAAAACCGGCCAGCGGGATTACCAAAATAACAAGACGATTTTACCAAGCTACACACCGCTCGGGATAGTGGCCAAGCTGTAGCATCCCATACATTATGGTGTCTTAATAGATGGACGTGTCTAGGGACTGGTGTGATTAAAAAGACTAAATAATGTTTCTTGTTTACCATTGTTTTGAATAATTACGTGTTATAAATATTATATTTGTACTTCGACTGTAAATCCTTAATTGCCTAATAGTAAACCAGAAGCTTGTGTTAACCACGTAATTCGTTGCTTTCAATTTATATATTATTAGAAATTAATGCACCGCCGAATATAGTGCAATTATAGTGCAAAATTTTGACTTGGCTCGCCAACGTATTTCCTGCCTGTCATTCTCTGAAAATAGTTGTCCATCTGTGACGTAGGAGTTCCCAAGTAATTGTAGGTTTAGAACAGTGGTTCTTAACCTGGGGNTAATTNCCCCCAAAGGGGTAATTTGCCAATTTTCGNGGGGTAATTCGAAGTGANATTTCTTATAAACTTATGANGNTGCACTTATAACGTAAATATTAATGTAGGCTAACANATATTTNTGCGAGCTTGTAGGCTATATATTTTGTTTCACTNAACATGCCATGCCTGCTCTGATATCATAGTAACCANAACCAATAGTGATTNTGAATAACAGGGNCGAATGTAGTTTAGTATAATGCTATAGGTAAGTCCAATTTATTTTGCAGTAGTGAGGATCATATATTGTTACATATNCTGGCAAATTGAAAGACAACAAGGGCCGNCTAAGTTCAGCTTTACGCCTATAATGCAGTAACAATATCGTAAAAATATAGTTGTTAGTATTGAAAAGTGTAGTGGTCTAGTCCAGTCAGAAAAATTATGTCTGACATCATCGAAATGCCTTCCAAGAAAATAGGGGAAGATGTTGTAACCTTTTGGGTTCACCTTATAAATGAATAACCATTTTTCGTCATAATAGCGTTGAACTTTCTGATTGAATTTCCTTCAATGGTGTCCATAAAAACGAAATAAGTTTGCGATTGACAATTGCATGGGATGCTATCTATTATCCTCCCCTTTTCCTAGATTTGACCACTGGATAACACAAAAACAGCATCAGCCTCCCCATTGATTTGATATTCTCAACAGGCATTTCAGTGTACATTATGACGTCACTTTGAGTGCAAGCTGTAATTTGTTATTTTTTGAAAAGGGGTAATTGCATCCTGTCATTTTCTTCTTGGGGGTAACGGTGTGAAAAAGGTTAAGAACCACTGGTTTAGAACCTTACAGAACTGGATTTCATTCTTATAGACAACACATTAATTTTTATTTTATCGAAAATATCAGACATTGAATCGTCATTGCAAAAAAACGGGATTTCGAGTTTGAAATGGGAGGGAATCCGACCCTAAAAATCCACCCGCCACGCCACTGTTAGCAGTGATGGCTCTGAGCGAGCAATGGCTGCACAAACATCATTCAACAGTACACTGGCATCTGAATTCGCCCAAAACCACGACACGTGTTTTCTAGTTGTTCGGCAACTAATATATTTTTTCAAATGCGCAACTAGAACTAGAACTAAAAGCAGGGCCGTAACAGCACTTCGCCAGGCCCCCCCCAAAACTTTGGTCGTGGGCCCCCGATAGGGTTATAGACCGAACTTCTGGGGGGCTTCGCCCCCCAGACCGCCTCCGGCGATACCCTGTTTACCGCTATTTATGATATGCGTTGGGAGTTTGTTTAGTGAATCAGCTTTTGTCGCCTAAGCGCGCTATGCGCGGGAAATGTCTAGAATTCATGACTGAATCGGTCAGTATGATCGGGAATTGCATATATATTGTTATCAATTTTTATCTTCTCTCTGCTCACGTAATCAGATTTGCCGGTAGAGCTGAGTGAGGTGTGTTTGAAAAGGTAGGACCACTCAATAATAATTGAACATCTTCGGGCGTATACCCGTTGGTGGGAACGAAACAGCACCTCGTCAGGCCCCCAAAAACGTGGGTCTTGGGCTCCCATTTGGTGATGAAACGACCCCTCCATCACGTTGTTCGCGTTTGTCACGAAATCATCCGTATTGTATTGTGAGCCAGCGCTAAGCGCGAAAATTTTCGATAATTTATGATAAAATCGGTCTATCAGATCGGCGATTGCATATATATATTATGCTATCAATTTATTGTACTCTCTA
>ATSW01099801.1:0-13416 GCA_000444245.1 Botryllus schlosseri | reverse complement strand
GCCCACGGTTACCATAAAAGAAGTAATATTTTATTAAAGTATAGTAAAAATCGAGCCAAGCTTGGTGTACAGAAGTTAACCATTCTCATGTTTATGGGAATGCACTGTTGTTGTTGTTGTTTATTAAACAAAAATATGTGGCGCTTATCGCCTCACGGCCTTTNNCACNACGCACTGTGATTTGATGTGAGCTGCATTTTGCTGTATTCANTTNCCATATACNATTTCATTCAATTTCCAAGTTTTTGCGAACNATGTATAGNTCTAATTCTAATTCTNATCTAATCTGGAAAAANCTTAGTAGCTCTAATTCTAATTCTAATCTAATTTNAAAAAAGNTGTGTAGCTCTAATTCTAATTCTAATCTAATTTGGAAAAACTGTGCAGCTCTAATTCTAATTCTAATCTANTTTGAAAAAAACTGTGGAGCTCTAATTCTAATTCTAATCTAATTCAGAAAAGCTGAAAATTTTCTAGTTGTCCAAGTCTGCTGTTACGGCCCTGTGTTTACGATTCTTTACGCGTCAACTCAATAAGCGATATGGCTCTCATGTTCGGACTGATTGGTTACTCCTGTTCTGGACTTTGTGCCGAATGCTACAATATTATGTATAATAAAATAGCATTACATCTTCATTATACTTAATCTAAAACTCCGTGCTGTCATACGTTTGAGGCTGCGATTGTTGTTATAGTAATACTTAATTCACAATTTTCTGCTCTTAAATAGCAAAATTTTGAGGTTGGCCCTGGCTCAAAGACACTATCTTATCAGGCCAACTTGTGCAACTATTGTAGAATTTGCCTAATTCGAATTGTATTTCTTGTATTACTCAAGTACAGCCTATGATATATATCATTGTGTACAGCATTGTGAAGTAAATACTCTCTCTCTCTCTTCCTCTCTCAAACAAATTTTCTAGCCGGAGAAAAAATAACATCAACAGGTTACGCCGTCAGTCCTCAATCGCCTGCAGAACACTTTGATAGTGATTTTCGCCTGTACAGTGTACGTTTAACGACTAGTAATAATAAAATCCGTTACCATGGAGCGTATGGACACTAACGGGAACAAATACAGTAAGATGTTGTGCTTTTATTCTTACGAGACTAGTTGTTGAGACTGGCTGGTATCATTGTTCAGAAGATATGCCGAAGCTGCAATACGTCAGCGTAACGCTGTGTACCTGTGAGCGGCCGCAGACGACAGTGTTCTGCAAGACGTGCTCAAATCTATTTCCAGGTGAGCTGCATTGTAAGTCTTCTCGGTTGAAGTTTATAAAAGCGAATTTTTCCAGGGCGAGCGAGGATCAGATGCCCTCAACATCCAAAGATAATTCACCTGATGGATCACAACACGTGTCCGAGCTGTTTTTCTTCAAAACTAAAGGAGATAGTCTGAGTCCATTTTTCAATTTTTATTCAGTTATTCATGAAACATTCTTTATGCAATTGTGATGCTGTGCTTTAAAACCATGATGCGATAATTTTATTGCTACACCGTCCACATTCTTTATTCATCAGGCCTTGATCTCTTCAAGCCTTCAACACAAACCTGAAAAACAATTTTTGCTGTTATGGTTAAAATCTGTGTCACTATATTAGTAGTTAAGTCACAATCTTGAATTTGCTCGACATTGTACGTTGTGGGCATAGAGCACTTTTGTAATTGTTCAGACTTGGACTGTAATGTATGACACTGCACACATTCAAATAAAACTTTGTAGTTCTCTACTCAATATGATGTTTGATTGCAGGATATAGATGAGGTTCAGCTGGCATTAGCACACAGTGGTTGGATAATATCCATCCTTGATGCCAATCTGTAGTTCATAGTCTGTTACAGAAAAGGTGGGCTGTCTGAGAGTTGCTAATGACTTTTGCATTGCATGTTAATGTTTGAGGTGGCAACTATTGCTAGAGGAGCTTCACCATATCTACCAGATATCACGAAATAGCCAATCGCTGCAATCCTACAGAGCACTGACAATACCCAGCTAGAAATATGTTGCGAATTTCAAAATGTTCATCATTGTGTAACTGGACAGCAGATAATTAGCCGCTCCTACTCCTATAGCCATATATGCAGCAATGCTGGATTTTGTTGGAGTTACGACTCTATAATGGATGACACTCCGAAACCAAAACATCAAGCCTCCAGCTTGCAACCCAGCGCTATCAGATCAAGCCAGTACGGAATAACCCGACACCGATCCATCGCTCATCTTATATCTTAGCATGTCAAGCATTTATTTGAGCAGCTGCGTATAGGTGTCAAATGTACAGAGGGATAAGTGGAGGTTTTCCTCTGTACCTGGCATAAAGATGCCCCATTTTCTTGATGTTCGCATGTAGGATGGAATGAATAGTTAGCAGATATGGTTGCAGCATTTCCACGTTGGTAATTTGTCTTCGCTTGGTTGTATTGTATGCAGGGGCGTCGGGAAGTGGATTTGCCTGGAAATAAAATGATGTTCATGAAGTGCAGTGGCTAGCGTTACCGTGTATACTCGTCCTGGCTGCATGCAAGACATAGAAAGCTTTCATAATCCCCAGTCAGAGCATGCCCAAAGTTTGAATAACATCAGTCAATTTCCATACTCCGTTCGAAGACTTACCAATGCCGCTTGTATACATGCAATGCCATAATGTTCAGTATAATCAGAGGTGGTCAAAGTAGTCAAGAAATCTACTCAAGTAGAAGTAGAAGTAGTGACGAAAATATCTACTCAAGTGCGAGTAGAAATACTTCTTCCATAAGCAACCTGAAACTACTTGAAGTAGAAGTAGAATTGAATGACTTTAAAAGTACTCAAGTAAGTAAGTAGTTGTGAAAACGATCTTAATTCGTTCACATGGATTGTAAAAAGGTGCAAATTGAGCTATGCGATACGTGACGAGCTTGTTTCATATTGATGCATACCGGCAGGTATCCAATTTTCGATAGCATTAGTATTCGTCCACATCATGGGATGAAAATGATAGTATTGATATGGAAATGCGATGCTAATCCTCTGTTTTCTCGAACAGCACGTTTTAGAAAATAGCATGGTATGGCGTCATTCCCCATATTATAAGGCCCGTAGTTTAGTCGAAGAGCAATACGGAGAAGTTGTATAGGATACGGTGTAAACACTTTGAGCGGGATTGGTAAACGTTAATAAAAAATACGGTGGACCATAAAAATGCCATATTGTGTAGCTTTATTTCCAGAAATCAAATGCATTACTATATAGCCTACACTTGCATTTATACTTCAACATGTATGTTATCCAGACATAAGAACTGATAATAATTTTAACTCAAAGTAGATGATACTGGGAATTGAAAGTGAAATATAAATACTACTTCTAAAAGCGGAACATGTATTTCATGTTTTTAGTCCAGAAAGTTTCAAAGGTGGTATGCTAAAACAGCTCTGAACCTAAAAAAAGTCATAGTCCACTTTTCCAGATTTGGACATGCCATGGACATGCTAGATTACGATATGACAAGTAAATGCTAGATTGCGAAACATCAGTTTCAAGCGTTATGATGAGCCACATATACTGTGATGAATTATTTGATATGGACGAAGGGCGACAATGTGGTGTGAACGGAAGCACGTCAACACTCTACCTAAATTATATTCATTTATACTTTCGTGAAATCATACTGGTCTCTCGGTATCCAGCACTGCGCGCAAAGCGCGACGAAAATTCTGGGCTTTACTAAACTTTTATGAAAATTTAATGTTGATACTCCGTGAAAACAGCCCCGAAATTCCTCAGGCCATCTTCCTAATTGGAAGATTGAACTACTTCTACTTGACAAACTGAAAATAGCGAAAAGTAAGTAAGTAGATCACAAGATATTATGAAGTAGAAGTAGCGAAAATCAGATCTACTTGAGTAAGTACCAGAAGTAGAGGAAAACTACTTGAGTACTTCGAAAAAGTAGAAGTACTTCGTNACTGACCAACTCTGAGTATAATCATCAAAAGATCACAGNATATATACAGTTAGAACAATACACACANATTCAGTATCCATCGAAAAGTTACAAANNTCCATTGAAAAATGTCTGCAAGGTTCAGTTTCGCAGGAATTTGAGTAAGAAAATAGCCTTATGTTATAATATTTCAAGGTTGCCACGTGCACCGATTTCAATATGATAACGAATGACCGACACAAAATTCTATGTTTCTTCCTTGTTGCTGTGACTCGAAAAAGAANTCATCTTCAATCCGCAGAAGTAAGAGATATATCATNCAACGATCAAATTTCCAAGATGCAGAAGAATCAANCCTTGNTAACACGAGGNGTATTCGTTAGTACTCNTGACAAAAAGTATGATCACTTACATGTATAAACTTCCACAGATCATTCAATACCAAAAACACTTCATGAGGTGATAACTGGTCGAAAAGTTCNCCAACGTAACACAAAGGCTCAGGGAGCAGCTGACCCTNAAACACNCACACAACAGATGTATTGAAATGAAAGTTTCATAAATTGCGATTGTCATGTCCACCTTTGAAAGGACTTCGACAACTTTAATCGAATGTCGAAGATAGCTGCCCGCGGCCACAATNGAGTTNTCTCTNGACGAGTCCCANTGATATAATAACGCCCCTGTGATGGCCCTAATAAGCATGGAACAGCGNCGGAAAGCTTTTGCNCTGTTAGCCAANAATCCCATCATGCTCCACGCGAATGGATGCTCGTCGAAAAAGGTGAAGATTCGTAGATCTCTGAAGCATATCAACATTAGAAATACTATGTTGACAGTTTTCACTATTATGCGGAGCCCTTTATAATGATATTAGGTTTTTAATCGCTAGGTTTGCACAGGTTGGANATCACAAAAGTANGACAATTTTAGTGNGTTGATTTCCAACTAGAAAGCTATNCTACGATGTTACNTCGCACAGAGNCATTTGGATTTTGATGATNNTTATTCAAAACGCTACAATGAGNNCCTGACTGACAGATTTCAAGAAATNCTAAAACCTTACGTTATTCNTTCANANTGTATTGCTCCNTCCANCTTTTANGATCAAATCAATAGTANCTAATGNATNTGAACATTTGTACATTTCACAACTGTAATTCTGTCAATAAGTCGTCGTAAGCACCAGGAATTATTTAGNTATCTCACTGAACAGGCCAAATCAGAGAATAGGCACCATAGAACGAACGGACTCGAGATGACCAATACCATGACAGGTGCCAGAAATGAGAAATNGTAGGTAACAGAGTACTTCCACTCTACTCCTGAACTGGTTACGCTTTAGACTACTTTCACTTCTGCGNTGTTTGATGTTACTTTTTANATGTTGCCAAGTAGAAAGTAGTGGACAAAGCCGTAGCCATATGTAGTGTCGAATGTCGATAGTCATTTTGCGTTTGACGTATCTTCCTATTTCGGAAATAGCCACCTCAGATCAACCACAAAAAGTTTGTGTCCCCTTGGTCAATCTTTTGAAACCATTTACTCCAGCAACTTTCAGACCTTTCATATTTTAGCTCTTGAGTATCAATGCAATGCAGTTCCGATTGACTATCGTGTATGACCACTGACCAGTGGCGGTCAGTAACNGACTACTTCTACTTTTTTAGAGTACTCGGGTATGTGTCGCCCACTAGTACTACTCATTCAGGTGGTNACGATTGTTGACTTCCTCTGTCTCACTTTGNTTTTATCAGCCAACATCGAGCTTCGATATTCATTTTTTACTTCTATAGGTTTCAACTTGCACAATACNATGCTACTTCTAGATGAGTACNAAACCAACGGTGTCTACTTTAACCACCTCTTCCGTTTAGACNAAACTAGGCCTAGAATACTAACTTTTGGACCTCACTTCTCTAAAAATGTACTTCTACTTGNACNCAAGTACTATCTCCACCATTGCTACCCGAGCAAAGAACTGGTNANATAGGGCTACTATCCACNACCCACCTTTCGACTGTGTATTTCCGAAACTGCGGGTCCGGCCATCTNGTCTCTGAGTGCAANAGCGCGCCTTGTATCGACGACGTCACGGCTTCGAATAGCTTCGCGCTCAACACCGTCAGCTTCTCCTCGTCAAACGACGCTGGCATGTCGTGAATGGCGCCGCCTTCCATGGAACTGCCGCTGCCGGTCTTGCAGCAGCATCGGTGAAGCAGGAGCGACATGCACTCGTTGTTGGTGACTTGCGCAGACTGCAACGGCATGGATTTGAAGATTTCGNCCGATTAGGATCGGATTTGGATTTTCACGAATTGTTTGCGCCAGGATTTGGATTCGCTCTTGGATTAATTTATACCACTCGAAGCTTTTCAACTGACANTCATCAGAAGCGAACATCACACAATGTAGGCCTGCNANATTTTCAGTNCCCAAANAGAGGANATGTTTCTTGCCAGAAAGNAAAACNAATGTAGANCGAACGNAGAATTGATATGTTTGAGTTTGATGTTTTACATTTCCTTGGCAGTTNCAGGGAANAGNTACAATAAAAGNCACANNAANAGNCACAAAAACAACAAATCAAATATATTTCATTGCTTCAGANCATGAATACTTTGCAGTTCCCANAAANTTTNGCCAGCAAGGAATGGTCATTTATAACGAGATCATGAAATTGTTAAAAAGGAATATTGAAATTATACANAACCGTAAAGATTCTCNAAACTTACCAAACTAATAGGCTGGCTACNGTAATTTTTTGGAAATTAACACGTCTCGCCTCAAATTCTNGTTGAAAGTANAAGCAACTGACTCNAAATGAGAAAAAAANAGAAGACATTTGGNTGTNCTCGGAGGACCATTCACTTTTCTTGAGAAAAGAGGGCGTATGGTAGGCCTNAGTAAATGCAGTTAACCAAGTTCAACAATCAACATACAGANANAATTTGGTCTTTTTTGNAAGTAGTTCAGNATATGATACTTTTATGAGGGGAGTTGTCATAAAAACCNTGCATGGCACATNGNACTGCAAACTGAATCAGAACCTTAGACANAGGACAAGACTTCTTTCGCTTCGGCCCGGTCCCTATCACCCCGGTCTCCACGACGACAGGCACGTGCCCGACCACCGATGTCGTGAATGCNCGATGCCGCGCCAGCANGGACACGCGCTGCTCCGCAAACATGTGACCCGTCGTGGGCGCCCCNTCCTCGTCTTCTTTCACTTCCTCNGTCCTGCGCCCGAACAGAACAGCGTTGACCTGAAAAGCAGATCAGTTGGAAAGGTAAAGAACAAGGCTTGTTCCGGAGGTTNCCAGTGAATTNGTAACAGTGACACCCAGTGACAGCCCCTAATGCTAACCCAAAGCNAACGTCTACCTTAACCTCACCTCAACCCGAATACATAAATGCATACATGGAAAATGATGAGTGCACCAAGCAGGGTATAATGACTCGAGTCATGACTCGACTTGAGTCACGATTTTCGGATGACTCGACAAAACTATAAAAGTGAGATTGACTTGTGACTTGGTTACAACCCTGGCACCAAGTGCTGTATATCACAATTCATGCTCATATTGCTCATAGATATCAGTGAGACATTTATTTTCAAGTTTATCCGTACAATATTGATGCACGGCTTTCATAACTTATTATTTATTACATTTCAAATGCCAAATTCAGAAAGTGCGGAATTCACCAAATGCAGTATATCACAATTCACGCTCATATTCCGTAAAAAATTCATTTTCTAATATATCCATGCAATATTGATGTATCGCTTTCATAATAATATATAGTACAATTCTAATGACAAATTCACCAAGTGCTGTATATCAAAATTCACACTCATGTTCAGTGAGACATTTATTTCTGAGTTCATTACTACAATATTGATGCATCGTTTACGCAATAATAGATATTACAATTCTAGTATGTGTCAACATACACTCAGTACCTGCATGACCGAGCTTTCAAGGACAGACTGGCAGACGATCGAAAACACTTCCGGGACTTGCGACAGCTGCACTAGGGCCTTCCTGCAGCTGATCATGGATGGATCGTTATTGACCCTACCTGAAAGAATGTGTCGGATTTTGAAGTGAAGTCTAGTTATTCTACTTCAGTGGTTATCAACCTATGGGCCATGGTCCTGTAGTGGGCCATGACGATGTTTTCGGTTAGCCACAGAGCTTGCGCGGCATATAGTGATATCAGAAATCATGTTCTTATGATTTAGTGATTTAATGATCTAACGTTGGCTTCGCAACATCATTTTTCTTACAATTATGGCAACCCTGGTTCCACTGCAAACCGGGCAACATACTTGATGATGCACCCATTATATGAACAAAACACAACGAAAGCCTCATCAAATTTGAGTCAATTTTCATTTGTTTCATTTGTGTTGTTAAGACCAAGTGTTTATCATTGAATGTTAATGGACCAATGCTATTCTTTTTACTAACCTCTGGTCTAATTAGTCGAGAGAGAGGGCAGCGCAATAAACGTAACAGAATGTGGAGTTGAATTTGAAACCAAACGATGAATTGCAACGCATCGGTGTCTTATTGGAAAATACCGACCATGCACTGCTGGCGAACATAGTACCGTGGAAGAAGAAAAAAGAGATGGTGTGAAATTTCAAAACATTATACAGGAATTCCTTCCGGCAACAAAGGTCCATAGGTACATATAAACGTTCAGTGCATCAGACACTAGTAAGTAGTAAGTGTACATACCGGAATGTAGCAGCTTGAAAAACTGCGCTACCAGCGTGCGTGCCAACGAATATTGTGAGGTTTCCAGCACTTTCGACATGGGCGTCAGCAACAAATTGGAGATGATGTCGACTGCGAGAACGCTCGCCGTTTCGACAGGTCTGACTGACGACAGAATGGCCCGCAGTCCGGACATGTGATTCCACAATGCTTTCTGTAATCTACGAATCGGAAATTTGACATTCGTGATAACTACATTAACGTGTTTTTTTTTCAGTTTGCATGATCACTTCAACACTTGCTGCAGAATTGAATCTCGTCAGTACCGGTAGTGTTTTAGTTAGTTGGAGATTTTTCAAAGGTCTTTAGTTCTAGTTCTAACTGAGTATTTTGAAAACCCAGTACTTCAACAAGTCTGCACATTAGGCTGCAGAGCTTTGCATAAGGAGGCCAATTCTAAATCTTTACACCTCAAAGAATGACCTATGGGTGTTACGGCTCAACATGACTTGTAATTATGTCAAATATGGGAAGTGTGACCAGGAGCATGAATCTGCATTGAGGATTTTGAAGAAAAATGACAATTTTATTCATCAAACGGTACTAGGTATGTAAAATGAATATATACAGTTCAATAATATATATGATAATGGTACCGCTACGTAGGTACAGATAAGTATAACTGATAGTTATTACCGAGTATCAGTTATAACGCTTACAATAGTCGTAAATCATAAGCTATAAAGAAACAAAACTTACTTATTCTGTAATTCGTACGACCCGGGCACGTCCACCTTTCCCAGCAGAAGCCGCCACAAATTTTTCACAAAGTTATTCAGACAACGCAGTCTGATGCCTTGCGTGGACACGACGGCGAACGAGTACTCGAGAGCTTGCTCAATCACGCCTGCAAGAAAGACGCCTTCTAGTTTACCACAGCGATCGCCCGTCAACCGCATCCAACCCACCTGGCACCACCGCGTTTACGAAGACATGCAGCTTGAAAATGACCGTCAGATCATCGAGGCTCTCCGTCTCGCAAAGTAACTTGTGAAAAACCATACAGCCGCATCCCTTTATCGAGACAATTTTGAGTAGTGTGACAATCCAATTTCTCCTGTAGCAGTAACGACGTCGCAAAAGTAATTTAAAAAAATAGATTTATTGGAGACATTGCACACTTATAGCAGTCAATTGGAGGAACCCACTTACAAAATTGAAATATAGATGATCACGGTCAACGCAAAATGACAACAATGCAAATGGGTGTATATTTCTAAAAATATTCAGTTCAGGCGATACAGGATCTATTTCGATCGGTTGTTGTGAAAATTTCTCTCATAAAGGTGATGTAGCCAAACCTCAAAGATACTTTCTACTTTACAAAATATGAAGTGTAAAAAATTAGGTAAAATAAGCCATCAAAGCAAATGTTGGAGTATCCTAAAAGCATATTCACTTCCTGAGTAAGTAGTACAAGTAGGCAAAGACTATTTGAGTATGGTACCGGTACTTCGAAAAAGTAGAAGTACTTCATTACTCCGTCCTGGAGTCACATGCCGCAATTCACCACACACGCGATTACACGCAGGCGAGTCTTCGGTACCTTCGAGAGTCTGTCATTTTGAGAAACAGATCGCAAATGTCGGAATGGTGTTTCTTCATGGCGTTGACGATGTCGCTCTGCCGCTTTTCGGCGCCCGCACGTTTCCTCATCGCGATTCGCAGCAGGTCACGCAGAAGCCCATCCTGCCGTAAACAGAACCATCCTCGTTGTGATGCGGCCGGTCAACCAATGCTTGAACTGAATACTTGAACGTCTAGTTGCGCTAGTGGTTGACAACCAGTGGGGAATTCTCCAATTTGTGGAGAATTTAGGGGTTTCTGTTGGGGAATATAAACAATTCCCTGACCTGAACTACATGTGCTAAAACTCGTTATCAACTCTAGATAACAATATTGGGGTTACAGACACATTTAGCATAAGCAGCATGACGTACAGCAAAGTCTTCGTAGAATTTTGCTGGTTACCAGTACACAAGAAGTTTTGCACTAATGTCTACTGTCAGACGTCTCGGAGATGTTGTATGCACTCAAATAAACATATACCTAGCTGTGACATCAGGCATATCACAATGTTGAACTTGAAAATTTTATAAAACGCAGTGACTAGAGTTAAAAGAGAATAAGACCACAGTAACCTTCTCCTTGGATTCAGAAGTGTGGAATGAAAAAAATACACTGAGGCTTAACTAAATTCAAACTGCTAGCTATCTACTTTCCGAACTATTACGAGGTGGGAAATGGTTTCAAACTATATTAAACTTACTACTAGACTGTATTATGTATTATCATTCCATAATAATATGTTGCTATAATTTATAATGCAGTTAAAATGTAATTAGATTGCAAAATGTAACTCAATTATAATTAATGGTATTTGAAGTAATAATTTTGTAATGTAACTGACCATAAAGTCTTGTAATCATTGCAATTCTGTATAGCACTGAATGGAACGACCAATCCCTACCATAAGTTGACTAAAGATATCCTGCATCGGTTCCTCAAGGCTGTCATCAGAAGCTGCCTCCAACACAAATTTCACCAGGGAAAAGGAACCCGCAGATGATTGACATATCAGGTGAACGGCAAGACTGACGGCGCTGTAACAGATTACGACAATTTATCGCAAGCTACAACCGGAAACGTACCAGGCCAACACTCACGCGTCGACCTTATCGTGGTAATCCGGCAGTTTCTTAAAGTCTGTGTATAAATTGCGCAAGTTTTTTTGTCCCACTGAAACAAAATTTTGTCTTGTTCAAAGCTGCGAAAATTATCCGACAGGCGACAGCTATCAAAAGTATGTTGATTAACGTTGGGTAATTCATCATTTGATCACAGAATAATGTCATTAGTGACTTAGTTTGCAGGTAAGCTTGTGGCCACTGTGACATTATAACTAGGGCTGGGCAAAATGATTCGAGTACTCGAATCTGAATCGAGTATTAATTTTAATGATTCGAGTCGAGTAGTGAAATACGATTTTTTCGAGTACTGAAATTATACGCTCCTCGCCACTGAAAGTTAATTTATCAACGAGAATTATAGTTTCGATACTCATTTTCGCTGTTGAAGCCTTGAAACCTTGATTGGCGGTATCGTAGCATACGAAACATATAGTACAAAGCTACGAAAGTTACTGGACGTAGCACATTTCCAAAATCATGATTATGCCACAGAATTGTCACCAAGTGGAATGAAATCGGATGGCCAAAATAATACCAAAGTATCATTTATGAGATGTATAAGAGGCATTATATTCTTTATGGTGGCATAAACGGTACATATTTGAACTTTGACTTATTACATTCAGTTATGACGTCATAATGAGTGATACTCGATTACTCGACTCGACTCGAAGCATATTACGGGATTCAGAATCGAATCACTCAGCTACTCGATTTTGCCCAGCCCTAATTATAACCCTTACATATATCCAAGAACGGTTTGGTCGTTATCTGGATCAAGAGCGGCGAATCGGAAAGGAGCTGCATGATGTACAAAATAGATTTCACTTGCACTTTATCGCCGCTTGCTGTCGGAGACTGGAAAAATAACAAACATTAAATATTCAGTATCAGTACTATAACATAGCTGCATGACTGACCTGATATAACTCGATGATTGATTTATGCACTTTATCGCTGTGCCTACTCGATAGATGCTCCAAAATGTGGACCACCGATTTAATTTTCGAACTGTCGTCTTCCATTGCAGATTCGCCTAAAAAGACCATGCTGTATTGAATGCAGAGAAGAGAATGAAAACATTTCATGGATTTAAAAATTTTGATTTTTTAAATATTATAGGTTTCCATTGTACTCCGAGATTCAAAAAAATGATATTTGACTGAAGAAATGGTAATTGTCAGAATTTCCGTAATTAGTAGAGAATTAAACAGGAGAGTGGATGAAACTCAAAGTAGACATAGAAGTAATGCCATATATTACAAGTAGAAGTGGCAAAGAAAAGCATGAAAGTACAGAAGTAATTAGTTTCAAAATGTAGATTCGGTCCAGGTTTCGCTTACTTTTTGTAGACAATTTTGTTCATGTATGTGACGAAGACTTGTCCCAAAGCTACTAACTACGTTACAAAATCCAAATTATAAAAAAGTAAGAGATTCCGCTATAAATGCTGTAAAGTTGACTAAAAGTGGGAAAAGCCTAATTGAATAAGTTTAGCGGAAGTACTAGAGCACAGCGTTACTGCGGTGATTGTGTACGACACTTGGAAGTAAACTAATTACAGTAATCACAGTCTCGTGGTGAAACCAGTGTAGTGTTGCTTCTTGAGTAGAGTAATGCTGTAAATTTCTACTCAATCACAGGTAGAACTTGCAAGTACCAAGACAAGTCAAAACTAGTTCAAGAAGAAGTATAAAGTGAAGGACGGAAAAATGCTAGAGCAAGTAGTTTAAAAAAGTAGATTTGGGCGAAGGGTTGCATACTTTAAGCGGTTAATCAGAAGTGGTTACATTCGAAATTTTGAAACGAATCATCGCGACTAACGAAAAACAAATAATGACACTACGAATAGGTGCAATATTCACACATATATTCAGTTATCGTGATACAGGGGATTTTCCTCGGTTATCCCCACAAGTTCATTGGAAAACATGACGCGAACTCGGACCAAAACTACTTTTCAAAATAAGCAGTGCAAAGAAGTGATTTTGCATAAAAACATTAGGTAG
>ATSW01099792.1:0-17631 GCA_000444245.1 Botryllus schlosseri | reverse complement strand
AGGAAGAGGAGGATTCGGTCATGTTTTTGAAGGCTCCTACCGTGGTGCTCATGTCGCGATTAAGAAATTGAAAACCGCGTTCGATAAAAAGAAAGCTGCTTTTGAAAACTTTATCGGAGAAGTCATGTCTTTGAGACTGAGTCATCCTAATCTGGTACGTTCCCTCGTGCTGATTCAACCCCCTAATTCACCTTTGACCCCCAGCTCAAAAGACACTAGTTATTTGGTGATGGAATTCGCGGGCGAAAGGAATCTTCTTCAAGTTATTAATGATACTGTGGAAATATCGCAAGTGACTCAAATTCAATACAATCTTGATATCCTTCACGGATTATCATATCTCCACCATAGCGGTATTGCTCATTTAGACTTGAAACCCGGGAATGTGATTGTAACCGCGCAAAATATTTGTAAGATTTGTGATTTTGGATCTTGTAAATTAGTAGATTTGAGTTGTCACAGTGATGAAACGTCTGCTTTTTCGTCTATGACACGCGGATGCTCATCATCTTCATCTACTGGTGGATCAGGGACTTGCGATTCAACTTCGAGTGGGCTAAAAAAAGAAAAGGCTTCTTTATTAATGGGAACTTTGTTCTATCGAGCACCGGAGCTGTTGAAAGGCTTACAGCCGACTCTGAAAGCTGACGTGTTTTCGTTTGGGATTACATCTTGGCAAATCAAACGACGCGCTAACCCATACCCTAACATGCATCCGCACGTAGCTGTTTTCAATATAGTAGCTCAAGATAAGAGACCCTCGTTGCCTGATGACATAGTGGACGAAATTGATATGTATTATTACAAAACGATTGAACATTGTTGGTGCAGTATACCGTCGGATAGACCAGACATTGAAGAAGTCCTGATCGAATTCACATTGTTCAAAGAAATGTTGGACTGAAAATACGAAAATGTTATCGGGATTTCTTAGGGCTCAGAGATTTGTAACACGACGACATCTATTGATTTGAGTTGTCATAGTGATGAAACGTCTGCTTTTTCGTCTATGACACGCGGATGCTCATCATCTTCATCTACTGGTGGATCAGGGACTTGCGATTCAACTTCGAGTGGGCTGAAAAAAGAAAAGGCTTCTTTATTAATGGGAACTTTGTTCTATCGAGCACCGGAGCTGTTGAAAGGCTTGCAGCCGACTCTGAAAGCTGACGTGTTTTCGTTTGGGATTAGATCTTGGCAAATCAAACGACGCGCTAACCCTTACCCTAACATGCATCCGCACGTAGCTGTTTTCAATATAGTTGCTCAAGATAAGATACCCTCGTTGCCTGATGACATAGTGGACGAAATTGATATGTATTATTACAAAACGATTGAACATTGTTGGTGCAGTACACCGTCTGATAGACCAGACATTGAAGAAGTCCTGATCGAATTCACATTGTTCAAAGAAATGTTGGAATGAAAATACGAAAATGTTATCGGGATTTCTTAGGGCTCAGAGATTTGTAACACGACGACATCTATTGCATCGTATCGTACTTGAGACTTAGGACTTTAAGCTATTGGACATGTTCGAGATTCTACAACTGAATTTATTGCATCATATCACTGCATACAAAATATTTGACATGAGATTTCTTTGCAATGATTTAATATCCGTACAAATGTATATTAAACTCAATCATCAAAATTGCTTCTCTATTTAGGTAAATATCTCACTGCCATGGTGGTTGACCTTCAAAGTATTATTTTTCCTCTTTCTGTTTATGAAGAGCACTGTTAATTTTCTTGCATATTTATGAATAAGACACAAAGATTTGTCTGTAAAGATGACTTTCAGTGTTGTGAAGCGATGTTTTCCACTGTTCATTTTTTGTTTATTTATGAATAAAACTCAAAACTTTGTCTATGGAGATGACTTCTCGGTGTTACACATTACACAAGATTAGCTTATCTAGCCCTGACAGACCAGATCCGACAGACAGCATAACCAATTTGAGGTGTTGGTGCCAACTCTTCGCAAAAGAATATATGTGACACAGCGCCTCTACAGCTACTCACGAGTACTGCTATGTGAAATCGAGTGCCGAGTACTCAAATCATTGTAACCAGCCGTACTCGTGTGGTGACTTGGACAATGTATGTACCACTCTAGGAACTCTATCTAGGAAGACAAGGCTTCCACTTGTGCTCGAGTAAGGTCTTACAAT
This sequence comes from Botryllus schlosseri, assembly GCA_000444245.1. NCBI lineage: Eukaryota > Metazoa > Chordata > Ascidiacea > Stolidobranchia > Styelidae > Botryllus > Botryllus schlosseri. The sequence continues at coordinate 15,457 of ATSW01099792.1, read as the reverse complement.
CTTCTCTCTCCAACTGAGCTTTTTCAGTGACCAATGACCATTCAAGGCTTCTCGTTGGCAGGGGATCAATAAATAATCAGAATTGGTCGGAAGGCTTACTTTTTTGAGGAGTAGATTTTGATGGATGATGAAAAAAGATTTGTGTAATAAAACAGCTAAAGCTATAAATTTAATACAGAGCCAGTCCAGATCAGATTTTAGCTATTAGGAAATGTGATGACAGGACGCATCAACTTCACTGCTGGCTTGAAGAAATTTGGCCTCATGTGTTCATTTGGAAAGTATTTTCGGAAATGACGTCAGCCTTGATGAAAGGTTCAAATAGTGAACTTTTCGCATAATTTCAATTATCATATAAAACCATGTTATTCGTGAAGAACATTTTGTGTGTGCTTTGCGTGAATATTTTTCTTGTATTGCTGCCGCCAGCACTCGCTGATTTTCTGTCTTTTTTCAGTCACTACATGACGCAGCTCCTAGAAGCGCTTCGTTACTGCCACGAACGCGGAATTCTGCACAGGGATGTCAAGGTAGATGACTTTTCCTGTTGTCATAATGTATCCTACTGCACAGCTTCATTGCAATGTCCAATTGAATAATATCGTATTGATAGAAACCCTAATATGATTATGATATCACAGGCATGAAATTTTAAATAATTGTGGCGAATTGAATTGAGGTGATACAAGTCTTTACTCTTGCTGATGATTACCCCTGAAGATTGTCATCCGAAAATATTCAGGTTTATCACAATATGAAGATATAATTCAATTGTATATTGAAGTTCTGTACCTCCAAGAAGCTCTCAAATACTTGCAATGCTGTATGCGTTTTTCAGCCTCACTGCGCTCTGCTTTCGACAAAAGACAATTCGGCTCCCGTGAAGCTTGGAGGATTCGGCATCGCTTGCAAACTCGATGAAGATGAATGTGCCCAAGGTATAGTATGATGACTATAGTTTTACCGATCCACGGGGTCAAAAAGGTTTGACAACCACTGGCCTAGACCAATTTCTGCATTTGGTTGGTTTTCTTTGTTGCGAATCTGCCGTGACACGATAACACCAATGTGAAATTGTTTCACAGCTGCACTAATCATTACATTGTGTATTTGTAGTGGTTTTAGCTACTGCAAAGGACAGCAAATTGTAGGTTATGTAGGCAATTAAAAACAGCCAAACTATTCGCCAACCCGCTAGTGGAACACATACCGCAGTTTCAGAACCACTAATATAATGTCTAGTCTAGTTCATGGCATAACGATGGCTTAGATTGGATCTGTTGAACATACTCAGTTGTCAGTAACATTTAACGAGACTTGGACAGACTATCTAATTTGTAAAATGTTGCTTTGCTCTCATCTTAATTCCAATCTAATTTACGGCTATGATTTTATTGAAAGTGTCACAGAGAACTGTAGGCCTATAGTGCAAAATGAGTCAAGTTTGCTGTACTCAGGGCTGTTCAGAAATAACTATTTTTCAAATTTCACTGGCTACTTGATAAAATTGTTAGGTTGCTTAAGAAAACGCTGCACACCATTTTTGGCTAATTCCAACCTTAGAAGCATTGTTATATAAGAAAAACGTTCCGGATTCATTAACTAAACATAGATAGAAAAAATTTCAAATTTTACTGGCAACCCCATGAAATTGTTAGGTTGTCTGAGAAAACAGTGCACCACAAATTTGCTCAATTCCAGCCCGTAGATGCGAAATTATTGATGTTCAAAATTTAGGATTTCAAATCGTAGTGTTTACAATGGGTAGATCTATACCTAATAAATAATGAAAGAATTCGCCACCGTTAATACTACAATAGAGTCATTTGCCATAATTATGAATGAACTTTGACTTGATATGAACTGAGCTTGATTCAATTTGTGAATTAAGTAATTCCAATTCTAATCTAATTTAGATAAACTGTGTAGGTGCTGTTCTAATTTCTCGAATTTGTAAAATCTGAAAATTCTCTAGTTGTCAAACTTTGCATTTAATGACTCCACACACAATGGAGATTCTTTTTGGGTTATTATCATTCTATTACGAAATTGCGTATAATGCATTTTTTACGAAATGATGATTCTACAATTTCGTAGACGTCACTCAATATCTGTGAAACGTGTTCAGGAAGGGTCGGAACTCCTCATTACATGGCTCCCGAGATCTTACGATCGGAGGTGTATGGGAAACCCGCTGATATTTGGAGCTGCGGCGTCTTGCTATATATTCTTATCAGCGGCTCCTATCCTTTTTATGGATCGAGAGAACGGCTGATAGAGAAAGTGATGGAGGGAAAATTCAGTGTGAGTCCACTTTTATTTGTCGTCATACTTGTGAGAATGCCGATTCCACTCCATTTTGTTACTTATGGCATGAAATGTAGAAATCAATAGGGCTGGGCACAATGTATTTTATTTCCATTTATCACATCTCCAGAAAATAGGTGAAATTTTCTTTCACAGCTGTATTATCTTGGCCATTGTTAAGTTATGTTTGAGACAATGTGACAAAATTTACAAAAACTTGATCCGAAAAATGAACATAGGCCACTCTGATTCCACAGCAACGATATACGCCTTCACGTCGAGAGAAATATTCTATCAAATAAAAGACACAATACTGTATTTCTACCGTTTGAGCCTCAAAACCTTGGCACGTTGTAGTTTATCACAGTGAAACATGGAACTCGACCCTCTGCTAGCTGACTCGGACTCGGACTTGACTCGGTGGTGAATTGATAATGACTCGATTTGACTCGAGTCAAAACTATATAAGTTATAACGAGTTGTGCCTCGGAACCTTGTGACTTGGTTACAACCCTGGGTTTAACACACTTTTTGAAATTCGTCAGTGATGTCGAATGCCACACATTGAAAATATACTCCTACTCTTAACTTGTTTAAATTCAAACAGACAGAAGACAATTTCTGGGCCTTTTTTTTTCAACTATCGGAAATGACTCAAGTCAACTAAAAGCTGTGACTCGAGTCAGTACAACCTTACGTCATAATAGTTTGTACTCGAATACTCAATTAGACTCGATACTTGATTTGATTCAAAATCGAATTGCCCAAATACGCAATTTTGCCCTACCAATAAGTTCACTCTAAGAGAATGGATATAAGATAAGAATTAAATTTGCAGATGGACTCGAAGCCATGGACCGGGATCACGGAACCTTGCAAGGACTTGATCAGGAGAATGTTGATGTACGACCCCAAAGAGCGCATCACGGTTTTCGAATGCCTCAACCACCCGTGGATTCTGTCCCGAGACCAGATCGCTCCCAGAACCCACCTTCCAAACAGTGTGGAACTTCTGAAACGATTCAATAACAGACGGTTATTGAAGGTATTGCTTGTTTTAACTGGTTTTGGACTACTTGACAGTTTTATTGGCAAAAAATACTTACTTTTCACTTGGAATCGCTACTTCTACATTACGACAATGCTAAGTAGCTTTTTCCAAGTAGGTATAAAGTAAATATTTTAGGCCTACCTTTGTCTATAAAACTGAAAACTTAGGTAGAAGTAGTCTAGTCTAATTTCTTATCCCCTTGACTGAGTAAAAGTGTTCTTGGTCCCAAATATCGAATGAAATACTTCCATCATGATTTTATGTGCCTGCAACCTCTAGTGGTGAGTAGGATTTTAAAAGTAGTTCTAATTGATGGGTTGGGGTTCACCATCATAAGGTCAATCATAGTACGCTTTTGACGTCGCATTCACTGCATCAGTTATTTAACTGTAACTGTAACTGTAACTTTGTTTCTGTGCAATTTTAAGACAAATTTCCATGGAAATGTGATAAACACAAGTTGCTTCCACAACTTTTCAGCTCAAAACTAGCTTTCTAGCGTAAGCTGTATTCAAGATATGGCAAAATTAGCTATTTTCGGCTCGTCCGGTGAAACTGCACAGCCACTAGAGGGTGCAAGAACCTGAAATCATGATAGATGGATTTCATTTGATATTTGGGACCGTATATCAAGAACACTTTTTGAAATTCAAGTTTTACTATCTTTCACTCCACTCTACTGACCACCTCTGCTAACATGTGTCCAGACGGAGCATTTCTAGTTTATTTCGTGTTCGAGCGTATCATGACTGCAAAGCTGTTAAAACATGCTCAGAAGTTTTGAAAATGCAAGTTGAGCTAGATGTGTATTTTTTCAATATCGGCCGAATATATCAGGGTTATCAGCGACGGTGCTGGATATCGTAAACCTTATTCTCCTTACAGGCAGCTGTGATGGAAGCTAGGATCTCTGTGCAACCAAATCCATTCAATGACGACCCGGCTTTACTAAACAGTGCCTCCGAAGACTCCGTTGCATCAAGTAAGAGTGACATTCTGTGTAGACGATGTCACCAAAGGATCATCTCGTTTACAAACTGATCTATGTGGAAGATTTTAGATTATCAAATCAAATGTACCATTCTAGCTATATGAAGCAGATTTAATGTATCCTGCAAACCACTTGATTTCATGTTCTAGATCGCACCTAATATATACCTATTATGCAACCACAAAGAATATAATGCCAGTTCTACATCACATTCAAAATTATTTGGTATTATTTCTATCATACCTTATCATTACACTTGTCAAATACACATTGCAATTAGTGAGGAGATTCTGACATATTTTGTAACAATTTGGCTTACCTTTCACCAAGCAGATAATCCCAACATGCATATCATAATTCGTATTTGTGTGAATTTTACTGAGAGATACTTTTATCTTGTCCAACAACACAAATACAATGTCTGTATCGGATAGGAATAAACAATACTACCTTAGAGGTCAACTAGTGTGATTAAATATTCAAAAGTTCATAAGCCTTTCAATATATATACACAGCAAAGATTGTGCCATCTTATACCAAATGTAGCAGTGTGACCAGCGGCTTATGCCTGTTATTCTGCTGCTAATGACAAAAATTACGGACTAAGGTTCAATGATGCCAGATATACTGAATTTGACAAACTCCTGAATTTTCAAAACTCGCATCTAGAGCTAGAACTACCGGTACTCACTTTTCGCAACTCAAAGGTAGGGACTAGAAACGATCTTTAAAAATCCGCAACCAACTAATTAGCACTAGAACTACTCAAAAAACCAGCACTTAGTCGGCTGTCAAATAACTGAATAGGTAGTTTGTGCAAGTCTGCAGATATATACCACCATTCAGCTGCTATTTGATTTTTGACAAATTTTGTTGTCTCTACAATAACAATAAATTCCTATGAGGATGGAATATTTATTCGTAGTTTGAGAAATACTGTTCAAGTTTCCAGATAAAACAGCCTCTCAGCGTCTGTGTTTTCAAAGGTGCCTTCATGTCGATCATCGACAGCCTAGACGAGAGTCAAGCTTTGCAAGACGGAGCGCGTAACGACGAAGAATATCTCACCAACTTGATCAAAGATAAAGCCGTTTGCAATCTGCTTCATGTAAGTTTCTGGAAATTCTATAGAAATTCCCAATCCAGCACTGCGTGATGCTGGCCGACTTGGGGTGTGCTAGTTGATTTGTGAGTTGACTCCGGACTATCCGACATCCGTTCTCAACTTGTATTGAAGGTAGGTGATTTAGTGTTATGCAAACATATCGACTAAATTGTCTGTGATACCGGTAACAGCATCTGACTTGCATAGTAGCATACACTATAACTATTAGTGCAGTTTACTACGGCTCAATTAATAATTTCATTGTCTACTCAGATGAGGGCGCTAGAGGCAAGCTACATGTAAGCCTTCAATGCAGTTATGCGATGGATGTCTCACGGAGTACAATATGTCCGCTTTGAAATCAAGTACTGAATATATGATATCATATTCGTATTCTGACAATAGAAGGAGTTTGTGTAGGGGAGAGTGGGTAGGTATGGGCCACCTAATCTTACTAAGCTATAACTTGGCCAAACTTGGTCTAATATTCCTAAATTTCGGTATGGACGATCATTAGTTATATGGCTAACTATTACTGGTAGAATTAAACTAAAATACCCATGTATTTGGAAGTGACATCAAATTTCGTAACAATACATCATTTTTGTAAATGAAAAATAGGCCTCGAGGTATGGGCCGGGGGGTGGTAAGGTATGGGCCGCTGTCTGTATTGAATCAATAAATGCCATTCATATCCTACAAACCGCAACTCTTGTCACAGTTACCGACAGTTTGAATATACTGATATAAAGCTGAGCTGTAAGTAGACAATTCAGTTTATTTCAATTCCCGCATTGATCGTAAGCCATAACGCGTAACGAAACAAGATAACTAAAAATATGTAATATGAAAATCACTATCAAATCATGCTTCTTTTGCCTCAACTACTCCATCAAATCCAAATGTCACAGCTCTATCTCTTATTTAAGTGGGAGTGACAAACCATGATACATATTTGAGCATATGATGACATACTGTGCTAACAAACTTTTCTCCTCTTCATGAAAGATAGTATTGGAAAACGATTTTGAAATCNTTTTCATGTGAGACTCATCCCCTNTTTTTCCATATACCTNTTTAATGTAGCTCTACCAATTTTGTACTGANGGCATGNTTATCTTTTTGATACCTCCCATGCNTTAANNTTTCATATTGCCAAGCTCAGATCTGATTCTGAAAACTGGNNTTTTTATTGGTTTCATGATTTACTTTCANGTGATTGTATATGNGAGNGATNANACCAACACCTTCTGTATTCTAGAGATAAATATATTTNNTAGGATCAATCAAATATTGATTTCNGGTATATGTTATGCTGTNCCATACCCCAGCCTATTGAGGTATGGGCCGGCCCATACCCNAACCTGCTAAAAGGCCCATACCTCANACTCTCCATCTTGGGGATTCTTACCATAATTTCAAGNTCCGAGAGATTGACAAAGCANTAAAACTATACTCTANAGATAGCATATTTCTATAGCTTTCACACCATAAATAAGTCTAATCCAAACATGCACATATGTGGACTCAAACCCAAATTCCCTATTTTCAAATAAATTTACTTTAGACCTCAAAAATTATATATCTTTAGCTGAGTCAAAAACTCTGCTGGCCTCACGGCTGTAAGTAACATGGGTGAGTCTGGAGCCTTTTTCTAACAATCACACAGCTTGACAAGCATATGTGATGTCACAGTCACCAGATATGGCAGCGGCCCACACCTCAACAGTGGCCCATACCTACCCACTCTCCCCTACTATCTAAAATGCAGCATTCAGCTTCAAGCCATCTGTTCTCCTCGATTAGTCTAATTTTCGTGCTGGTGACGTCATATTTGGTGATACGATTGTTGATACACAATATTATTTTCCATTCTCTAGTAGTTGCTGACCATCACCCCTGATGTCAGCCGAAAATATCCGGGTTTATTTCAATGTGAACATGTTATTTAATTGTATATTGAAGTTCTGTACCACCAAGGGTGTCTCGGGGCCTACGACGATCGTAGGGTGTCTTCAAATACTGAATATATGTTTCATCGTAATGGTCATTTCTTGAAATGAATATTCTGCACGACTTCTCGGAGATCCCATTAGTTCTTGAACCAACCTGGTGTCTGCAGACAGAAAGCTGATACCACGTGACTGAGTCCCTCTTGTTATTCACAGTTGGCATAACAAGCTTATGCGAACTTTCGTGAACCCATGGAAGGGGTATTGTAAAGTTTCCAAGAGTAGCTATTGGCCGTTCCAAATGGCATTGTCTCTATGAATTACGTCAGCATTCACCTTTCCTTGTCCGTTGTCCATGTTTTCGTGGTCAACTAGAAATTTTTCAGCTTTTTAAAATTAGATTATAATTAGAATAATAGCTACACAATTTTTCGAATTGGAAACAAATACAACAAAAGTAAGTTTATTTCATATCAAATCATATTCATGTCACATTTCTTAAGAAGGACAAATGTCTGTATATCGATCTTGGACCGTTTCATACTATAAATTTCCGTAGTATTTTCAGAAAGTCCAAAAATTAGATTAATATTGAAATGAGGGCATAGAAAGATGTAACAAATTATGATTAGAATTACATTTCAGTATAATTAGACAACTTGAATTATCTATGCTCCACTTTTCTGCAGTGGCTCATATTTTGTTAGATTTTATTGGCTAGTGAAGCCTTTAGTAATATGCTAGTAGCGTGTTGGATATCTGACAATGTAGCACTTCGTCTGTTATATTGATAATTCTCACTATTACAGTTTAGAATCTGTCTGATGACATAATCCACAATCATGTTCAGTAGCAGATATGTTTACATCAATCAACAGTTGGTTAATGTGGGTCATTGCCTTATGGAACTATTCTGAGGGTGTGATGTAAAGCGTATTTCCAAACTGATGACTTGTGTCAACCTCTATGACGTGAAGACAGTATTTAGACCAATCGAATAGCGTATGAAGAGACTTTTTGTGATTGGCTAAGCATATTCTTTGAGACTGGCCTTTGATAATTTAATTCAATCGCCGTGTCGCCATTGTCACCCTTGCTTTACAATGCGATATCAAAATCTCTGAAAGTGCTCGTATTTATTTCATAAACGACTATTGATGTCAATAACGGTTTTTGTTACGCTTTACTTCAATGAAACTGCGGTGTCGTGTTACATGCTCTAAAATGGTCATGTCTGGGATTACTGGGAATACTCGATCTTGTATGGCCAGTATATTGTCCAGTGCTGATCGCCTATTACATCATAGATTGTCTGTTGGTTGATAAGCCCTTTGTTGCCCTTTGGAAGCACCCGGCGTAGGGTCTCGCAAAATTATTATTTTTTCGGATTCCGGGGATTCACTGATTACGGTACATTGTTAAGTTGCTGTTGCAGGTCGATGCGAACGCATCGGAGTTTAAAAATTTTGATTTTTTTATTGAAAAAAATTTTAATTTTTTTTTTCAAATTTTACTGTCAACTCCATAAAATTGCTGAGTTGTCTACAAAAATGATGCAAGCCAAATTTGACGCGATTCTATCCCATAGAAGCGAAGTAATTTGAGTTTGCATTCATAATTCTGTGGTCACCCACGTTCAAGCTACTTTTTGTGAATCCAAAATTTTCAACTGCAATAACTCCGCTTCTACCGATTGGAATTGAACAGAAATTGGTAAGCATCGTTCTTTTGGACAACGTAACCATTTCATGGGGTTGACGGTACAATTTAGTAAACAATAATGAATTCCAAATTTTCAAATCTCATCTACCAGTTGAAATCGAACCAAACTTGGTGAGAGGGGGTTTCGCAAGCAAGAAATATTTTTCTATACTGTCCCGAATAATAATAATACTCGAAATTCAGTCCGTAAGAATTGCGACTTCGGTTTTGCTTTGCTTAAAACAAAACCCGGTACGTTGCGTCCAACGTGTTCGCGCGTCAGACATCTGGCACACGACAAAATCGACTACAAAAACACTACATCTGTGACGCAACTGTACGAAAAAACAAAACAGCTGTGACGATAATCCAGCAAAAGAAAACAAAGCTACCGGAGCTGAGATAACAAAGCTAGTCGTATGTGGACTAGTACGTACAAAAGATTTGTTGGTTTAAAATAAATATGGAGATCTATGCTGCAATTGTCCGCGTTCGATGTGATTTAGATACCAGCTCGTTTATTTCTTTCAATCGTTTTCACGGCCCCGTAACAACTCAAAGGAACTTGAATACTTGATATTTTGATATCGTAATAAACCCGAATAATTTCAGCTGATACTCGACAGCGACTAGTGGAGAATTGGAATATCAACAATCGTGTCAGTTGAAAATATACTGTTTTATTTCAATACGAATGTATTATTCAATTATATATTGAAGTGCTGTACCTCCAAGAAGCTCTTCAAATTTTTAAACCCAAGTGTAAAAGGTGTGGAAATTAACCGTGTCGTAACATCACCTCGGTTCACTATCAGTGTATTAGTAATGTTATCATTTCAATTTACAATTCAAAAGCTTGCAATACAATGAAAAGATAGGAAGGTGTCGAAACGTCTTGGAATAGTGTTACCATCAAATTCCCGCCTTGCCTTGGGACCGGAGTTTTCAGCCTTATAGCTCATGGCCCGTTAAATTAGTAAAACACGGCGTCGGCCTGATCAGCGCGAAATTTTAGAAGTTGATGACTCAAATTAAGCCGTCGCTATTGCCCGGTCTAATTGATGACCTCTTCACGGCATTGTTACCGGTAGGAGTGTAATTTTTAAAATACCTTGCCTTTCCTAATAAGGACAATTTACATTTAAATAAGGACGGCATGATTGCTAATCCTAGAGTACACCATCCAAAATATATCAGTCGGTCTCTATTGGAATTTTTGAAAAACACAACCCGATTGCGATATAATGAAAATATAGCAGGTTGTCGAAACGACTTGGAGTAGTCGTGTAATCAGACATTCACTTTTGCCTAGAGCAGCGGTTCTCAGCCTTTAGTATCATGGCGAACCATTGCGCTAATTTTCAAGCCTTCTGCGAACCCCACATTTTCGCCTAGTCGCAAAAATTGAAACTGAAAATTGAAATACTATGGAATACTGGAGCACAAAATGAACTGTGCATCAACAACAGTGTTAAAATTTTCAGATTTTCCGAATTGGATTAGAATTAGAATTATAGCTACACAGTTATTTTCAAGTTCGTGAAGAATCACAGCTATAGCTGCGAATTTTTGTTTATCCAAATTAGTGTGCAATTATAGTTATGGGTACGCCGTTGTTTCCAAATTAGATTAAAATTAAAGTTACAGCTAGTTTTTTCCAAATTTGATTATAGTTAGAATTATGGAATTCGCGAAAACCTGACATTAAATCGAGTTCCGTTCATGTCAAATTGTAGTTCATCTAGAGAATTTTCAACATTACAAATTTGATTAGAATTAGAATTACTGAATTCTGCCCTGTAGGCTAAATAGATTTGTTGTATCGTGCTCCGGTAATCTCGAGCTTATTTGAAGAACCGACAGCGAATTCAGCTTGAATACAAAGAGCTTTAACGTGGCGTGACGAGATTCGTGGCTTGAGCGCCTCGCACAAGGCCTAAGTACGCGTCACCACGCCTTTTGATACCCACTCGAATAATAGCCTTGTAACGACAGTCGCCCGTTGAAGAAATCCAACGCGGAAAAGTGTACGTAATCGATACGAGCACGCCGGGGTCGCGCGGGGTCGGTTGGTTTGGAAGGTCAACACCGAACGACGCACCCGGCTGACCCGGATTTGCCCGATTAAAATCGCTGGATCGAGTGGATGCGGTCGGCGGCTTTATCGCGACTGAAGTGCGGTCGGTTTTGGGATATTTTACATCAAAGTGGCGTTGTACAGTAATTAATCTACGGATCGGTACTGTCATTATCGGGGTTTCCAAATTAGGTTAGAATGCGATTTTTAGCTACACAGTTTTTCCCTATTTAAGTTTCTGAATTCCCAAAAACTTTGGAATGTAAATTATCAATTAAAAAGAAATACAAAAATCACCTCCTACCGAAACAAGTGTCTTCTCATAAGCACGAGAATGGCAAATATCTGTACACCGAGCGTGGCTCGTTTCGCACTACAGTTCAGGAGTACGTAAATTACATTAGAGTTAAGATTACAGCATAGAAACATTTCACAAACTAGACTAGAATTAGAATTATAGCATTTTTTTTTTCAAAATTACATAATAATTAGAATCAAAGCTGCACATTTTTTTTCAGATTATATGCGAATTAGAATCGTAGCACACAATGAGTGGAATGATATTAATTTAAGTCACTACAGAACCTACTCGCCGATGAAGTGTTCGGAAGGCTACCGTTGTGGAGCAAGCCGGATCGCTCGTAACCGCTTTAGACCAATTTGACCTTTGAAATCGAATGTTATTCGATACGCCTTGTTTACTGAAGGATGTGGTTTTTGATTGGTAACAAGTCGGTTCGTAGGTTCTAGCAAACCACGATTTTTTCGTTGGTTAGGAATAATAACTCGTGGGAAGCCATCGCCCACCGTGATACTGGCGGCACTGCCCTAAACCAGACTTGAGCAGCTATCGTAAAAAAAATTCAGCTTTTGCAAATTACATTAGAATTTGTACAAACTTTTTTTCCAAATTATGTAGAATAAAAAGTTTAGCTACAAATCTATTTTCAAATTATATTAAAATTACAAAAAAAGCTACACTGTTATTTTCAAATTAGATTAAAATTAGAATAAAAGCTACACTGTTATTTCCAAATTAGATTAAAATTAAAATTATAGCTACATATTTTTTTTCCAAATTGGATTAGAATTATAGCTATATCTTTTATTTTTTGCAAATTAGATTATAATTAGAATTATAGCTAGGCCTACATGTTTTTTCCAACTTAGGTTAAAATTACTGAATTCGCGAAAATTCGGACATCAAATCATAGTTCGTTTTTTTTAGCATGAAAATGGCAAATTTGAATATCGATTTTATCGGTATCGGCTCGAAAATACGATATCCTTTTGTAATGAGGGTAGCCGTCGACATATAACGTGAAGTAAGTACTAAAAATGATCCATATATTCACTCCAAGTGGCAAATGAAGTCTTGGTTAAGGCTATGGGTCAAAAGAAATTCACTTTTTTTTTAATTATCAGCGCCCATGGTTGAACAGTAAACAGATGAACAGTGATATGACCTTAATCCTGGTCCGGGTTTATTATTAGCTTTTATGTCATCAGCTCCCCAAATCTCGCACCCAGGGTACTCAAAGGGCTGGGATGCCGCCAACTATGTATACCGGTGGGGTCAATAAGGTTTGATAACCACTCCACGCTATTATATTGATGTTAGAGTCATTTTTGCCCTTCCATGGACCTTGTGGTTGATATGTTGACTGTGTTAGTCTCGTGATTAGATGGGATGTACCGGGCTTCACATTCCTCGCTCGTGAATATTGCAATATCTATGTTAAGATCTGATGGTATAATTGAGATATAATGTGGGCATATTTGGGTCGTGTGGGTTTAATCTAACGCGTCTCCCTCGATATCGTGGGTGATCTGCAACGGGTCTGAAAAGGTGTATTCCCACGAAGTTCAACCGGGTTCGGCACTTTGGTTTCCAGGCCGCTCATCGCAGTTGGATGTGTGGAAAATTTCCAGTTTTTTCTCAAATTCGACCTTAATTAGAATGATGGCTGCACAGTCTTTCAAAAATTAGATTCGAATTACTGAATTCGCGAAAACTTGGAATTATAATTCGATTCGAATTCGAAAGAAATACAACAAAAACCTCAGTTCACAACAAATCAGAGATCAATCTTATAAGCATGAGTATGGCAAATATCTGTGGAGCGTGATTTGCTCGTTTGTCACGATTTTCAGGAAAACGAGAAATTGCATTATAATTAAAATGATGGCATAGAAACGTTCCACAAATTAGATTAGAATTAGATAAACTACATTTAGATCCAATTAGTCCAATTGTATAACTGTACTGTAGGTTGATGAGAATTTTCAAATTCGGCTCTAATTATAATGATAGCTACAGTTCTTTTTGAGAATTAGATTATAATTATAATTATAGTTCTTTTTAAGAATTAGATTATAATTATAATTACTGAATTCGCAAAAACTTGGAAGTATAATTCAATTGCGATTTGAAATAAATACAAAAATTGAATTTACTTCATACCAAAACATATGTCATTCTCATAAGCACGAGATTGGCAAATGCGTGTATAGCACGCTGGGCTTGCTTCGTACGATACAGATCTCCTGTAGTATTTTCAGGAAAAGCAGAAATTCGATTAGAATTAAAATAAGAGCATACAACATTTGACAAATTAGATTAGAGCTATAGACACCGGCGCTCTAATTAGTGAATTAGAGCTCATTGACCAGTGTGGCGCTGATTTTTATGATTTTCTCGCTCGCAAAATAACTAAGTAGTGAGCACCGAGTTTAATTGCAAACCAGAAAACTGTTCAACAGAAGTAGAAGTAGTCTCAAATAACCAAGTCTCTGTAAATAACCAACGGAACACAACGCGTCAGTGTTCCCGGCGCCACACCCGGTAATCCGCCAACAGCCGCGCTTGACCTATCGGCTGACCACTCGCGTGTATGCGCTGACGTAACCACACCTACAGATGGACGCTGCGATGTAAACATGTTTTCGTGTCCGCATTGCCGCACGCGCTGCTGCAATCTGCAAAAGTGTTTGCCGAAGGAAGTAACTCAATATGACGGTTGGAGTCGATCGAGGGCGTGATTTTTCGTGGGCTAAAAATAAGGTTAGATTCTCCAAGCTCTATAACGTACGGTCCATATTTGGTTAACGTTAATGATGCCAAGCGTGTGCTAGCCTAGGCCTAGCACATTAGCGGTTGTTGTTCGCTATTTACGCCCACGAATTGATATCGGTTATGTCATATAACGACAAGCAATTCTGTACTAGCGCCAATTTCGGCGAATCGGGTTGGACTAGCGCCAGATCGATTATTATTTCGCCGATCATATCGAGACGATATCACACTTTGAAACAAAATATCCGATATAGGACTCCTAGTTGTAACGACTCGCGATCATAATCTTGTCAATTATGACAATCCTCTGCACCGTTCTGAACTTAGGCTTTCTTGAGTTAGTGTGTTGGCGACTGCCACGCGTGAATTGCTATCCCGTTATGAAAATGCTATCGAAACGGTGCTGCAGTGTACAGGCGACATGTAAAAGGTCATTTTCCATTGACGTATTTAGAATGCAACACGTGTAGCGCTCATAAATTGCCGACCTCGGTTATCAAGGACGAAACGCGAAGTAGTCCGCCCGTAATTATTTCCTACGCTTATAACCGTTGAAATGGCGGTCCAAATTACAAACTTGATATCCGCGGCGATTCAATATTTTGAAACTAGCCGCCGTAAATGTGCGATCACATTGTACGAATGCGCGGTCGTATTCTTAACCTCTTTTGCGAGGACCCTTGGATATTTCGGGTGGTCGCGTGGAACCCCTAACCGCGAAATTCGGGTTGCTGATGACTAGAAAAGTAGTTGCTATCTGGTCTAGATGATGCCTGAAAAGCTACACGATCATATCATTCGATACGATCAACCCGCGTGGCGTTGATTAATCGGAAAAATATGTATAGCTAAGTCGAATCTAATCGGGAAAAGCTGAAATTTAGTTTCCCGTCTCTGTCCCGATGACATTTAAAAGGTCATTGTCCGTTGATGCATTTCAAAGCAACACGCGCGCATAAATTGATGACTTTGCTATCAAGGTCGGCGCGGACCGCGGGAATTACGTGAGGTAGCCCGATTGATGAAAATGTGCAAGTAATTATTTCCCTTCTCGCTTATATCCGCATGAATTGTGGATCAAATTACAAACTTGCCGTTTGTGACGATTCAATATTTTGCAATTAGCCGTTAATATGCTGTTAGATTAGACGTAATAGGCTTCAATGTATGCCTGACAATTGAAAAAAGGTTATTCGT
>ATSW01099772.1:0-12377 GCA_000444245.1 Botryllus schlosseri | reverse complement strand
CTGAGGCGTGAGATTTGCCTGTGTCGACACCATATAGGACACTATGATGAGATCATGATTGAGGACTTGAGGAGTGCGAGATCTTACTAGACTACTACTAGAATTTTAAAACGCATGAAATATCATATTTCGGTATTTTCATAGCTCACTGGACATTTCTCACCCCACAACAGAGAGGATAAGTGAGTTCGGGCTTTGACTTGAAAATTTAAACGTATCAGAAGACCATGAGCAATGAGAACTATCAAGGACATAGGTGTTCATATATTTAAGTGAGGTAGAGTGACTAGAGTCATGAATCATGATTTCATCTGCCCTAAACCTATACTTTCTCGCGAAGTGGTTTTGGCTAGTCTTGAAAATTACTACTTCTAATTTTTGCAATCGAGTGTACATTTACAGCGTTACTTCTGCTTCTACTAGAGTACCAATGATGAATACATTACGACTTCTGGTAGCTACTTCACTGATTTCGTTACAAAAGGAAATTAGCATGTCGCGTTTATCTTCAACTGGACGAAAATATGTACTGTTATCATGATATAGGGCAGTGGCGGCTCGTGACAATATCGGGCGGTGGGGCAAGGGCTGCAAGCGACTTTTATCAAGATGACGTCACAATGGCGTTTTCCAACGTAAACAAGTAACTTAATGATGGTACGGTAACATGAATTTCCCGGCAACAGTGATTTTAACGTATGTGCCACGAGAGGTCTGCTGGTGAGCTGTGACTTGAAGTGTGGTAACTGCGTAAACGACGTACGGAAAGATTCAACACGGTTCATGTTCGCATTAGACCTGACTAATTATCTGCAGAAATGGAAATGACTATAACTCGAGAGATAGCGTAAGCCTAATTGGAAAGGTCAACGAATTCGGACAGATACGCAATTGTTATCTCATAGATTGGGCCTGTCCTATTGAATCCAAAACATCAATCTAAAGAACTAAGAATAGCAGCCTCGGAAATTTGGTCTCGGTAGACGTTACAGCATAAGAGATTTTGGCCTTGAAACTGTCGGTCACTACAGAAAGAAATTCGTGGATTTTTGTCATTCTTTGATTTGATTCGGTTCACCCGGTACCTGGCATCTATAGATACCATAAAGGAAAAAGAGAACTTGGCTAAGAATGAACGNAACTTGAGCCGTCTTATTACCCAACGNTTTGGTAACAATGCTAGTCCTGACGGGAAAAATATNGTTAACTTATCGGACTACAAGCTCACGTCCACTGAAGAGTTNGTANTGTCTCATGGTCTCAACTTTTGTTTANCACCTACTACCATCAAAAGTGAAGAGGTATTCGCAGAATTTGAAGTGTTAATGGCTCAACTATATCATCGCAAGGCGAGCTCCGCTGATAATTTGCCTGCCCTCAAAGCAAAATTGAGTGATTTGGCACATGCCTATTGTGGATATCCTATTGATTCGGAAATTTTTTTAATGACGAAGGAATGTTTTCGTGCAATAAGAGCATTGCGACAGAATCCAGACATTCATATTAGCAAGCCGGATAAGGGCTCTGGGGTTGTAATCCTAAACAAACGGGATTACATACTCAAAATGGAAGCAATCTTGGGTGACCAATCAAAATTCAAGACACTTGGTCCCGCTGCTGAATTCGATAACATCGCCAAGATTGAAAGACGGATACAGCGCCGACTATTCAGCCTCAAGAAAAACGGCTCCATATCACCTGAGGTCTATGCCTCCATCAGACCGGTCGGGGCACAGAGGCCACGTATGTACGGACTGCCAAAAACTCATAAAACCAATGTGCCCGTTCGACCAATTCTTTCTATGATTGGATCGGCGCAGCACAAGCTCGCGAAGTGGCTTATCGATGTTTTGGAACCAGTGCGTTCCATGTATGATTCGCATTGCGTCGCTGATTCGTTTACATTCGCGCACGAGATGAAAACCGCCGACCTTCCAAACCCGAATATGTTTCTCGGTTCTTATGATATCGTAAGCCTCTTCACGAACGTGCCGCTGAAGGAGACCATTGATATCTGTGCGGACGCGCTATATGGTGCTGGTGATTTAGCACCACCTTCCTTCTCGCGTAAAGTGTTCGTTGAACTTCTTAATACGGCTACTTGCTCTGTTGAGTTTAGTTTTAACGATACCATCTACATGCAAACCGACGGTGTAGCTATGGGTAGCCCTCTTGGCCCGATTTTAGCCAATATATTTGTGGGATTCCATGAAAACAGACTTTTCGCCGCAGATGAAACCAAGCCTCCATTCATGTACCGTCGCTATGTCGACGACACCTTCGTTATCTGTCAAAATGAGACGGAGTTCGATGATTTCTTCGTTAACTTGAATTCTCTACACTCGTCTTTAAAATTCACATTTGAAAAAGAGCGTGCTAACTCGTTACCATTCTTAGACGTTCTGGTGGAAAAACGGGGTGTTAGCTTTGTCACTTCGGTTTACCGGAAGCCAACGTTTACAGGGCATTACATACGCTGGAATTCTTTTAGCCCGAATCGCCGTAAAGTAAATTTGATTGGCACATTGGTGCACAGAGCCTTGATGATTTGTTCGGATGTAAAATTAAACGCGGAGCTAGAATATATCCGCAAAATTCTAATCGATAACGGCTACCCCGAACACATCATCAAAAGTTCTGTGGACAGAAAACTCAGTAATTTCAATCCCAACAAATCACAAAACACGAACACACGGTCTGAGGAAAATGTATATATACATTTGCCGTGGCTGGGCCCCATCTCTTCCCGGTTTGAAAAACAATTGATTTCTGCTGTAAATCGCTGTTACGATAACGTAAAAACTAATGTTGTGTTTACCACCAAACAATTGCTTCCTGCAACGCGCAAAGATGTTCTTCCTGCTTTTCAACAAAGCAATATAGTCTATGATTTCAAGTGCCACTGTGATTGTCGGTACGTGGGAAGAACAACTCAGCGCTTGCAGGAACGCATCAAACAACATGTCCCTAGTGTTATTAGATCACGCATATTGGACTCTCGCGAAGACGCAGCCGTAACTGATCTCCGAATACTAGAACGTAATCAGGCCATGGCTATGAACTCTGCCATCGGCAAGCATTTGGCTGAGAATGCAACTTGCGCTAAAAACTATCGCGATGAAAGATTTTCGATATTAGGTAGAGGCCGCACTAATTTCCATCTGTCTGCACTGGAATCGACTTATATTAAAATCCACCGACCGCGCTTGTGTCAGCAGAAGGAATTTGTAGTGAATCTAAAAATTGTCCACTAGCTGCGCTCGCGGTTTGCCTGTATTTCATGTTGTTTGTTTCTATGACGTCATAATTGGTTGTATGCAATGTAGCTAGATGCATGTTTTTGAAATTCTCCATTTGCTGACGATTGCCCTTGAGAAGTGTCAGCTCGAAAAGCTTCGGGTTTTAATATGAATATATTATTAAAATGTATATTAAACTGGAGACTGTAACACGACACATACGTTTTTATTACTGTCTTATAGGTCTGCTGCGAAATCGCCTTTGGAAAATATATTACCGAATAAATACGTGGATGAAAGCCTTAAACTTGGTACACTGTTACATGACATTATCGAGAAGTGGCCTCATGGCCCTTTTCGGCATGGTACACTGTCAAAATTAATGCGAACAGACCAACACCGAATTTTGCGTAAAATTTACTGAGGAATAGGCTGATCAAGTGATCAGCTGTTAGCCGCCATCGAAAACGAAATAACTATCGCGCTTGACAGGGGGTTGTATAGCGTGGCAGCATAGCAAACCTATTGTGCATTTTGTGATACAAGCACCAAATTTGGCACACATGTATATTAACATGTTGCGAACATTTTCAGATATTGAGCCACTCGGAATTCTCTCTTTATGCCCGCCATATTGGATTTCAAAATGGCCGCCATTTGAAATCTACATTTGCGATTATGTCTGGGTCAAATGCTACTATTAACTTCATTTTGGTGTCAAAATGTATGTTTTTGGGTCAAGGAATCCAATGGTACCAATTTCACAATCCAATGCTCAAACCAATGCACAGTTCTAATGCACTAATCTAAATCAAATGCGCAAATCTAAAATTTTACCGCACAAATCTAAATCAAATATACAAATCTAAGATTCTAATGCACAAATCTAAATCAAATGCACAAATCTAAAATTCTAATATGCAAATCTAAATCCAATGCACAATCCAATGGTACGAATTGCAACTTGATGTTATCTTTCATAGTCTGTTGTATAATTGTAATTACAACTTATCTAGGAAATATTTGATTGAACACGATACTTTGAAAAGAATGATTTTATGCAAGCATGTTAAATGGGTGTAAAAGTCTTATGTCTGTAAATGTCTTAGGTACAATTCTGACATGTTACATGGTTTATAATCTGAGGCTAGGTGTATACTGACATTCTACAATGTACAATGGTCTGGTATGATAGGTATCTGAGGCTAGGTATATATCGGTACTGAGGATACGCGTACATGAACAGTGTCATGTTAACAAGTTCAGCACTGCCACAAGTACATGTGTGTTGTGGACTCATCGTCTTGTGCAGTCCCCGTCACACACACAGAGGGCTGTGCACTGAATACCAGCCTTCTTGCATTTGTAGCGCTTCACACACCCTTTCTGGCACTTGCAAGAAATCAGCTCAATGCAGCTGTGAGCTGCCTCAGGTAGCCTGGTCCAGTATGGTGTGTACTGTCCTCCAGTCATTGACCAACCCCAGTTGGTTGGTGGAGGGAGCTCAGGTGCTGGCAGCACTATCTGACCCCACACATATCCACCTTGATACACTGCCCTCTTGACATGTTCCTCTAAAGCTGCCTTCGTTGGAGGGATCAGCTGCACATCGTTCTTCCTTGCAAAGAGTTTCGTCCTGGCCGTGTCAATGTCCGTACGTTTGCTGGTTCGTTCATACAACAAGATCACAAACCTCTCGATGATGCACATTGCATCATTTGGTATGTCACGTGGTGCGGAGGACAGCAGCAGCAGCGCCTCAGTGAGTTCTGGCAGTACCGTCCAGACTGCCCACGCAGTCTTCTTGCCATGTCTGGCAAAACTAGACACAGTGTCGCATCCAGTTAGAGCGTGGAACATTGTCAGTGCACGAGCCCTTTCTGGTCCCAGTCCAGCTGCAATTTCGTGGGCTGCTAGGTATCGGAATCTTTGGCCTGTTCCGAATGCCAGCCACAGTTCTTCTTCTGGTTGCAACTCCTGTACCACGGACACTGCCAGTACCACAACATCGGTGTCTACAGTCCGGATGACTATTGAGTGGTGTCCATGCTTGGCTGCATGAGATGCATGCAGCAACATCCGACTGTCAGCCTCTTCATGGGTTGCATGGGGCGAGTCAGGTCAGAGCTGGTAGTAGTGGCTGGCTGAGTACTGACTCTCCATCAGTAATGACCAGTTGCTTGTCCTCCCGTTCAAACCATTCCATGAGAGCTGCTGACAGGAACTTGAACAGCTCGGTCTTGTTGCTGTCCACTCGTAGGAAATTTTGCCAGTTTCCTGGTATGGATGCGGCGGTCACCACACGTCTCCGCACGCCTTGTCCCCGCTTTGCACGTGTACTACCTTTCAGTGAATCAGCAAGATAAGTATCCCAGACCAGATCCAGGTGTGACACTGTTTGCAGCTTCGTAGACATATATGGGATGAAGATCTGATGTGCATACTCTTCAAAGGTCTTTGATGCAGCCGGCTTCAGCATCTGGACTATGACCGCTCCATCAAGCACTATAGAGGTAGTGACAGGAGTCTCTGTCTTGGGGTCGGAGACTTCTTCCATGTGATGCGATCATTCCTGTTATCAGTGAAGAGGTGTCCACTAGCAGACAGTGCAGGAGGACATGCCTGGTTCTCGTGACGAAAGAACTCCTCAAGGTTGCCATCCCTCGTCTGGCAGCTAATGTACAGGCGTGCGAAGAGTTCACGGTCATTCTTGACAGAGGTGAGCTGTTGCTGACCTTTGCTCTGGTTTCTTGGATTTGAAGTGTTGAACACCTTCAGCTTGTTACGAGGAATGAGGTCGTCCACTGCCTTTGTTCTGTCCAACAGACTCTCTCTGGCCTCGAAATGCTCTT
Source organism: Botryllus schlosseri (assembly GCA_000444245.1). Classification (NCBI taxonomy): domain Eukaryota; kingdom Metazoa; phylum Chordata; class Ascidiacea; order Stolidobranchia; family Styelidae; genus Botryllus; species Botryllus schlosseri. The sequence continues at coordinate 6,286 of ATSW01099772.1, read as the reverse complement.
GGCCAATCCTCTTGGCATTCATCACGGTTTCCACGGCAGCAGGACCTGCGATGTCCTTTGTGTCCAGTACGACTAGATCCTGACTCTCATCATCGAATGGGTTGGCCATCTCCTCTATGACACCGACGAGAAAGCGAACATATTTCACAAATGAGGTCTGTACACTTGGCGTCTGATCGTGATGACGTGTGACTGCTGTTTGTCGTCTCCAGTATTGGTTCCCGTCCTGGAATTCTTCTATCACCCTAGCAACTTCTGGTCCCGCAACCATCCAGCGATGAAGGGCACTAGAGTTGTTAGTGAGCCCAACTGCGCCACCGTCTCCTTTAATGCAAGCATTATTTTGCTCATGTGCCTGGTCAATCGGGATCGAAGAGAACACCCTCTGTGTTTTCTGAACTGTGAAATGGCCTTCACTGGATTTCCTGGCTACGTCTGGGTGTTTGGTAGTGAGTTCGGCCATGTCCTTCAGGTGCACTGGTATCCACTTAGCATAGTGGGTATGATCTAGTGCGTGGAACTAGGTGACTAGCTCTGTCAGAGCATCGAGGTACATCGTCAACGATCCCTGCCTGAGAGAACGCACATACACTAGAACCAACTCTCATGTCGAGCTGCACCCCAAGCTGTTCCATTCTGGACTGATAGAGGTGGACAAGATCGGCCAATCTGAATACTTTTGCCGTCTCCTCATCATGTCTGGTTTCTTCAATGTAGAGTGCGAGTTCAGCGAAGACAACTGCCGACATTGCTCGCTCTTGGTCTGAGTCCTGTGGTAATGTTGACTGGACCTTTCTTGTGCGGTTATAAAGTCCTATCAAGCACTGTGGGTGATACTGGGCGTCCAACGCTACCATGTCCCCACCACTGAGCCGGCCAAGTAGTTCTGTATCACCAAGAAGGTTGCACAGGCACGCACCCGTCTGTCCATTTGGAATGTTGCAGTTTTTCGAAGACTGTTAGCTCCAGCAGGTTGTGCACAGAAGAAACAAGTTTCTGGGACCTTTTCTGTAACCGATGAACGAGAATGTCCCCTGGTGCGTTTGCATACAGATTGTTCCTCGTCGCTTTGACCTTCTTTCTTGAGTGCTCTTTTTTGTGCCCTCTGCAGTTTGGTTTTGTTGTACTGGAGCCTGCACGTGTGGTGATATTGTGCACCGTGTGCAACCATCGCAGCTTCAATGCCATGACCATCATCGAGTCGTTCCAACTGAAATGATCCTGGAAGCTCTTAAAGTTCACTGAATTTGATCAAGTTCTCTGCGAGTGAACTGTACCCACTACCAATGTCTTTTCTCTTTGAATGGTCGGGATTGGTCAGTGTCTCCGCCTTGGCCTTCTGACATATGAGGCATAAACTCCAGTCAGTTGTGGTGAGATGCGGTGATGCTGATGGTGAAGTTCCCTCAGAACGAGCTAGTCTGAACCTCTTGGGCATAGTAGAACTGTCGTCAGATTAATATCACCTAGCACCGTCAGTTTACAGACATGCATGCATCACTCTGAACCTGGAATGACACAAAGTAACATTTCTGTTATCGTCACTGCCTTACAGCTACCACTACAACAACTACCCTACCACCACCACCACCACCAGAATCGAGTCATTAGACTATAATAACGACACATGTAGATCGATAAGTGGCCATGTAATGTGAAGCCGCCATTTTCAAATCCAATATGGCGGGACATTGGTGAAAATACGCATTGCAGATTGTTACCAGTGGATTCATTGACCCAAAAAACATACATTTAGATACCAAAATAAAGTTAATAGCCGCATTAGGCCCAGAGATAATCGCCAATGTAGATTTCAAATAGCGGCCAGTTTGAAATCCAATATGGCGGACGTAAAGGTAGAATTCCGAGTGGCTCAATATCTGAAAATGTTCGCAACATGTTAATATCCATGTGTGCCAAATTTGGTGCTTGTATCACAAAATGCACAATCCTTTTGAATATTTGGGCTAAACCGCCCCACTATAAGCAAATGGCTTGAAGGCCACAATTTCACGGTGAAATTGACATTGGAGAATATAATATCAAAGTAAATATTTGAATGCAAACTGAGAATGATATCATCATCTCTGTTAACGTTACCGCAGATACACCGGCTTTTGCGTGAAATCCGCAATGTGTTGTAGGCTAAAGTGTCAGATCGGAGCACATCTTTACCACACTCGACCTTGATAACGAAATTACTGCCCTAATCATTGAGTGTCAACCTTGAGACTTGGCACAGCGTTCGATACTAAAATCAAGACATACCGTGCAAAAGCTTATGACGGATCTAGGTAAGGAGCATCGTTAAAATCAATAGAGACCAATACCGGCTTTGCGTATAATCTGTTAGCGATAAATGACTAGTCAGCTCTCACTCGAATTAGGAAGCCAAATTACCACTAACACAGTTCAGTGACAAACTTAAAACTTGGTACAGCGTTCGATACTAACATTAAGACTTTCCGTGCCAAATGTCATAACCGATCTCGGTATTGAACATCGTCAAAACCAATGGATACCAATACCGGCTTTTGAGTAAAATCTGTTTGCGATAGATGACGGATCAGCACACACTCAACTTCGGAAACGGAATTACTACCCTAAACTTTAAGTAGAAACCCTGAAACTTGGGGCAGTGTTAAATACCACCATCACGACATGACAGAACAAGTTTCAAGAGTTTTCATGGTGTGAAACCCCATTAAAATCGACCTATACCAGCAAAGGTCGACTAAACGCAGATGACGGTAACAGAGTTCAGCTATAGATACGATTGTTACATCACACCTTAAGGGCACAGAGCTATCGTGCCCCGGTTGCTCGGTAATTTTATGAATAGGAGAGAGTAAATCACCGTTTCTTTATTGTGCGCGGCTTTGAGAGAATAGACAGTGAAAGCTTGTTATGAGCGCTACCGGGGCAAGCCCCGGCTAGGCATTCGCAAAGCGAAAACACAGAAGAGAATTCGATTTTCGCAGAGACTTCGCTATATATGGGCATTTACAAGCGAAAGGACAAGAAGTATACGATTTTTGCTGTGATTTCGGTTTATATAGATAGGTGTGCGTCTATAAATGGTGAAGAATTGTTATTGAACAGAATTTTAGGTGGGGCAATGCCCCAGTTGCCCTATAGGACGAGCCGCCACTGATATAGGGGCTATTACGCCCGATTAGCATAATAATTTGAATCACGAAAGTAATGCAAACCAATCCCAAAACTACTTTCTACTTTACAAAAGCAAGTTGTTTTGCGTCAGCAACTGATAAGTAGCAGTAGAATTATAACAACTAGGTATGGTGCGAACTTCTCGTTCGGCGTGTGAACCTAAGAAATTCGGAGGTTCGCGTTCACCAATTAACCTTGGTCGGTTCTGCACCGTGAACCGTTTTCATTCATTACAATTTTTCACGTCATCATATAATCTTTGGTCGGAATTCTTTCAATTTCAACTCCGGACCACTCTCTGCATGACTCTGGCAACACGTAAAGAAACTCTTCACCAAACGAGAATGCACATTACCAATTTCAAAAATTTATTTGCTTCGTTAGAAAAGTCTGCTCGAAATATTCATTTTTTCATTGGTGAATATTTATAGTGCAGTGGTTCTCAACCTTTTTGTCTTCGTGGACCCCTTTTCGACAGTCTCGGACCCCGCGGACCACCTGAAGTTTTAGTTCAAATTTAGCTCAATTATCGTACAGTCGTCATCAATCCGGTGGAAATCATAACTGTAGGCTAGTGATAAGCAGCAACAAAATGACTTTTCTTGAAAATAACATCATATACCATTTATGTAGAAATTGGGTTGACTTTTATTATTTCAAAGCGGATTTTGCAACTGCATTTCTTGAAATACGTGGTCGTGTCTCGAAAATCCACAAAAATTGGTGGTCGCGAATGTAATAATAACGTGTAGCGCTTCCGACGACACATTTGGGTATGATCGCAACAATGGCCCCAAAATTGACAAACAATTTTTTAAATGAACAATGAACATATAACGGCAAGCCTGGTCACATCCAACCCTAATATCCCCCTCCCCCAACCGTAATCTTGGGATACCATAACCTCAACCCAAATCCAACCCTAATATCTCCATTCCCCCAACCCTAATATCCGTCTTTTCAGATACAAAAAAAAAAATATTTTGACGTTTATAAAATTTTATCGTGTTCATGGGAAGCATTTGCAGGTGTCATGGAGAACACTGTTTCGATTCTGGTCGTTCATCGAAGAAGCGCCAAATACTTGATTTTTTACATACTTATCAAAAGTTACTTTTACTTCTTCTTGCGTTGAACCTGAGGCCGTTACTTATACTTCTACTTGAGTAGAAATTGACGCCGTTACTTCTACTTCTACTTAAGTACCTATGGTAAGTACTTTGACCACATCTGATGACGTCACAATGGTTATAGCTATGACCCAACATCAAGGAATACGTCACAGAACAGGCGGTTTTTAGCGCTAAAATGCAAAATTTATATCGGAGATTAAAAAAATATTGATCGGTAAAAGCGACTTCATATTCGTGAACAACCTACGAAAATTGACTTAGTAGTCATCATTTTGGCCAAAAAACAAAAATCATGTCGATCAGTGTTATTGGCATCAACGAAATGATAAAAAGAGTTCATCGTTGTCTAATGTAAAAAGCTAGCTTAAATACAGGCTCAATCTGGATTTGATATGTTTATTGTATCATCAAAACCAAGTCCACCCGATTGGAATGTTGGTTACTGCATAACTTATTTCTGAGGTAATGTTTGCAGCAAGTGTAGAAACCTATTTTTTCACCCTGATCAATAACAATACAGCTGACACCTTAAGAATAGGCCTATATTACCTGGTCAAACCTAGACCGTTAAGGTATAGCGTAAGCTTATCTTCCCTGCTAGTCCTCGTCGAAATTGTTGGCAAAGCGACGGGAGATATAGATTTTATAGAATTAAAGCAATTGATTTGTTCCATGGCAGTTAATGAATTTGGCGATGCTAAAACAGTCAGACTATATCTCATAATATGGGCAAAATGTGGCCCGAGTTGTCGCCAGGTATCGTGTAGGCCAGGGGTGTCAAACTCAAATTGCGTCGCGGGCCGTATTCAAACCTTAAAATCACTCGCAGGCAGAACCAGTCAACTGATTCAAAAATGTTACCTCACGCCCTTGTCTTTCGCTTGACTTCTTTGTTATCAAGCATATATTTATATAGATAAAAGTGTGGATCACAGATCACAGCGGCATTATTCTAGCAAGAAGCAAAACCTGCGAACAATGGAATTGGCGCGAATACGGTGATTGACCGTAGGGATGGTGTGAACGTGAGGTTCACGTTCGCGTTCTGTGTGTGAACATCAGAAATTTAGAGGTTCACGTTCACAAACGAGCCTTGGTAGGTTCTGCACTGTGAACCTTTTTCATATATAACGCAGTTTTCACTTCATCATGACATCTAAGGTTAAAATCTATTGCATTTCAACTGCGGGCCACTTTATGCATGGCGCTGGCAGCGTATAAAAATCAACACTAAACGAGCACGCACCTTGACAATCTCAAAATTTTCGGCTGTGAGCTTGACCAGCAATCACACAACATCAAGAGCGAAATACACTACAGCAGGGGTGGGCAACTATTTTCCTCCGCGGGCCAAATGAGAAGTGGAAAATACGTTGGCGGGCCGTATTTCAATTTTATTTCTAAATAACATTGTTACTAAGTGCTGATCAGTGAATGTGTTCATGTCAGGTAATGAGAAATTGGCGGTTAAATAAAAAATATGTATTTGCTGTCCTGATTCAAAACAATGTTAAACATGATAGATTTTAACTCTCTTTAAACCGCTCTCCACGTTCTTATATTAAGACTCTAGAACAGTGGTTCTCAAACTTTTTTAGGCACGCCTCCTGTATGATAGTGAAAAATTTCGCGCGGCCCTTATCATGATATCACAAAATAGTAAAAAGTGCAGCTAGAATTCTAGCAATCCCAACGGATAGTTGGCGTGGGAGTTTATGGCTTTCGATCAGTGAATTCTTAAATATCAAAGTCGAACAATACATAGAGCAATAACTGAAAGCTGGGGTAGATCGCGCGAAGCGCGAAAAGTTTTTTCACTAAGCTTCGGCTTCGTGCCCCTCTTCTGATGCTTTCACGCCCCCCACTTCGAGAACCACTGCACTGAAATGTATATGCATTATGCAATAGTACAATGCTTATTTTCTTGGCCGCACTTTAATAGCCTTCATGTTGAGCGAAGCATGCATTTTTCTGAAATTCGC
>ATSW01099760.1:0-12739 GCA_000444245.1 Botryllus schlosseri | reverse complement strand
TATTTGGATTTACCTTTAGTACATCCCGCGAATGGATTTAAAGTTGGCAAATTACCAAAATGATTGAATATTATCGGGTTAGAGATAGTTGGTATTGATTCTATAAGTGTTAAAACAGCGGCGTGGAATGTGTGAATGATCCGATGCGCGTGAATGTTGGCGTCAGTAATATTCAGGTTACGTTCGATTCAACAGATCGCGTTAATAGGATTTGTCAAAGGATTTGAGTTGGGTCGAATCAATACATTCAAATACGATTCAACTTGATTTGTGTAGTGAGTTACATCTCAAGTTGACAAACTAACACATTGATTGAATATTTTATGGATCTTATCACGCAACTAAAGTCAGCCACTATTCGAGAGGCGTGAAACATATAGCGATCGCGGGCAAGTGACAAATTGTTAGTTTTCGAATCACCGTCTGCGATGGTTCTGGGACAAACTAATTACAGAAATATTACCTTGTGAGCGGGNATGAGGGATTGCTATGTCTGAAGCATTATCCGGTGAGTGGTCGTTGGATTTTAAAATTATATCACANCCTTTTGAATAAGCGTTCACTTCACANAGGATTAGGGTTAGAGCGGAANTNAGTGACAATTTGTCGCTATTCAAGTTACCGACACTGNNGNTCTGTTATTCGTTACTTGTTAAATCTTANCAGNGAAATCAAGNTCTNTGNCAAACTGNTTACTAAAATTTCACCGCGTGAGCGAGCCAACACGAGTTTCCAATACGNCATGCGAGAGATACCTATACTTGAAAGTACGANGTGCGAGCGCACCCATAAGAACACATGGCGAATCACCACCACAGCCTATACCTGTAACGTTATCATGTCGCCGCGTCCATAAGAATAACGATATATCATTGTCGTCCAAAATATTACTTATAATTCCTACCTTTGTAACACCAAACCACGAGAGATGACTATTCTGATGTGTTATCTTGTGAGTGGTCGTAGGATTTTTACAAATATTTCACACCTTTTTAGAGTGTTAGTATGCGAACGGGGTTATTGTTGATATTCGAATCGCCGTCTACGCCGGCTCTGCGGTAAACTAATTACCAAAATATTACCTTGGAAGTGATTCCTAGATTTAGCAAACTATTTCGCGCTGAATGGAATAGTGTAATAATCGATAGTAGCACACAGCTGCATGAGAAACAATTCAGCGCGCAGGTCATTCGAAATGTAGGTCGCACGCACTGCGTAAATCCTCTTACAAGCCCCGTTTCCGTTTGTGCGGTTATTGTTGGTGACTATTCAACACCACGCGAGAGATGCCTGAAAGTGCGAATCACGACCGCACCCATAAGAACACATGGCGAGTCACCACAGATCCCGTAAGAATACATGGCGCATCACCGCCGCAGCCCATAGCAAAAAAGGCGAGTCACGACCACGAGTTTTCACGGCGAATCACCGCCGCAGCCTATACCCGAAAGTACGAATCACGACCGCATCCATAAGAACACATGGCGCATCACCGCCGAGAGGGGGGTCTAAAAAGGCGCATCACCACCCCCGGTTTTCAGGCGCGTCACCACCCCGCCTATACTACCCCATGCAAAAAACGTTAGTTCGCGAGCGATCGTATATACTACTGACGACCGCACAAATTCCCTTCTACGGCCGCTTCTACCCCTAATCTAATAGTCTACATATGGTATATCCTACGCCAAGTTTGAATCCACATTCCAGTTGTTGAGTCTTTTACATTTACGACAAATTTCCCCAAACTAGTTTGAAAATAATATAAAACATTGACAACAGGACAGCAATTTATTTCAAGGTAGGTTGCACTGAGACTATAATCCTAATGCTGGCAGTGACTATAAAGAGAGCACAGCGTCGTTGATTGTGTTGATTTATGGTAACCTAATTGAGGGCGAAACCGGGCAACCTATATTGCATCCAAGTCTGTCTTAGGCAGTGCAGTTCACCAGCTATTAACAACAGCTACCCAGCGCACCGAGCTTTAGGCTCCTGCCAAAGCTATGAAGTAATGAATGACTTACACGTGGCATTTGCTATATATCTTCAGAGAATATAAAAAATTGCTCAAATGAAGTTGAAATCAGCCTATACTCCGTAAAGCTGGACAGCTGGAGTTTGAATTTGACAAACCTTCTTGAATACGAAATAAGTTTTATCTTCAACAATCGTCTTTTCAGAATGTTTGTGAAACACATGTTTAGTCACGATTTACAAAGACTTAGTCAATTTCTCGCGCCTCCCTGAGAGCCTCCCGCGCCCCCGGGTTGGGAACCACTGATTTCGTGGGATGCAGCCTCTCATCCACATTGACTGCTTGGATGAAAATCAAGTAACTATTAATCCTACTTAGACTTGTGTTCAATTGTAAAGCTATTCCGATTTGTCACTAAGTGTACCTGACGTAGGTATTTCACCCACGAGCCATAGGCCTACACGGTTACTGATAATTATCATCGACTCCAACCTCAAATGGAAGACCCACATTCACAATCGTCGTAAAAAGCTATCTGCTGCGCCCGGAAATCTATCTAGACTCAGACACTCTCTCGCTAAACAGATCTTAAGAAACATTTTTTTCTTCACTATTTCACCTCCACCTCATTTATAGATTATGCGTATGGGAGGGACTGATTTGAACAGAATTTGTGTCACACGATCCATTAGAAGTATATGGAGCATAGATTCTAGATTCTAGAATCTAGAATCTAGATCATCTGCCGCTCCGTACTCGTTCTATTCTAATATATATTTGATAAATATTCATATCACGGAGTTGTGATGCAATACTGGATATTTTGTCAAATTCACAATTTGTGAGTGGAAATAATTCCACTCATAATTTTACTCTCAATATTGGTATCGGGTCACTTCCCCAGATTTGGACACGCCGTGTGCCGAAAGGTACAATACCCAGTTATAAGGATTCAGTTGAGAAACCGTTATCTAATGCGATGCAACTGTGTTAAGGGGGACTTTGCGGTGTAAAAGTGCACATGGGAAATATGGAATCACATTTCACATGAATTACAATTACCACGACGTTTGTGGAAACATCTATTCCACACAATGTCGGTGTGTTTGGAGATTTGATTAATTATGTAATTTATTTATCATGATTAATTTTTAAGGCGATTGAGTGCCCCGACACTGGCCGAGATATTAGTTGACCGAACGAATCTATCATCAATGACAATGTCGGGATATTTAACTGCATTATGTGTATCAAGATTAGCGTGATTTATTATAATTCCACTGCGGTTCCCTGGCGTATGAAAGACGAGAGTTTTGGTTTTGGAGGCATTACAAGCGGAACGTTTCTCAGCGACGCGATTGGACTTTTATTAGAGGTCGACCAATATTGATTTTTGCAGGTCGATACCGATTATCGATTCTCTCGCAAGGCCGATATGTACCGATATTAATATAGCAGGAGCAGAGAACCATCCCCTCAAATATATTAAACAGGGTAACAATTTTTTTTAATGAAATCATCATATGTGAGATCGGGGCCTACGATATGAATATCGTAGGCCCCGGTGAGATCGATTTAGGGGTATATCGGGGGAGCTGAGTCCGCAAATGGTATTACCTTTGCCGAATTGGCTATATTTTTTGAGATATTGCCTCTTCCTACATATGTCATGAAACGTAGTATGTTAGTGGGAAATATAGGATAACTCGCGCTTGAGGAGGTGAATATGGGCGTAGATTAGTTTATATCATCTCCCATGTACTGCTCACATGTGTGTTGTAGTGCACTGATAAAGCAATAGTTAGTTTTATCCTGAATGTTATCATTTAGAGAATATTTTTCCGACAGATTACGTCAATTACCACCCCCCTCCCTCATTTAAGCTACAGAAAGAGTCAAAGGACACTTACCTCATCACCGTGGATTAGTGGACTCAAATTTAACACGCTTTCCGACGCTTTTTAATATTTGATACTGTCCTTTGTTATCATTTTCAGAAATTTCAATTCATGGGTGCTTTAATAAGTATGTTAAAAATTGAATGATAGCTAGGTAGAAAAAGTGTCGTAATGACCAAGATTTGTTTTGCTACATATGTTACGAGAATACGTTGAACATGAAACGATCATATGTGAAATTTCACCAAGTGCACTTACTTTGGTATCACGTTGAGAGATCAAGATAATCGCTGGGCACCGCAAACGGTCCGTCAGCATTATGCTGAAATTTCGCACTTATGGACTCAAGGTAAAGTCTAAATGATGCAATTTGTTATCCCCGTAGTTTTGTGCGAGTCAAAGAGTCACCATGTTGATTGACATTTTTACATGAAGGAGATGTAAGGTTGGAACAAAAACAAGAACTCATAGCACTTCCTCAACGTTGACTCTGCTTTACAGCCAATTACCAACTCTCCTGAAATTCCAGTTGCAGCTTTAGGGGAGATGTAGTACCGATGGATCAAAAATTGCAAAATGATCCCTGGCCCTCAAATCTTCTGCCGAGAATAGCAGATCTTTTGCTGTCTCAACACTTCGATACAAGCTCTACCTATCGCAGACATTTACATGAATATCCGCCTTTTCAAAAAAATATTTATAAACGTTTAAAATTTGTTGCTCGAACGTGTCATCGGTTCCCACCCGGTGGGTCCAAAGTCACACGACCATGGGACCTATGAGACATACGCTCAAAAACTCAAATATGTTCACTTGTTTTGTTGTGTACTATAAGCTAAGCTACAGCAAGTCAATGAAGAATGTTTCGTCGCGACCTTCAAAAATAAATAAGATTATATTAACTTAAATGTTGGCATAAAATCTTGTTTTGATTTACGCTAAAATTTACAAAATTAATGCCACATACATATTACCCGCAAATCGAGATTTTGACTTTCAAATACCTCGTAATAGCGATAAATTACCACAGGTAACTATGATTTACAGCCTATATACGTGTAGGCGAGTTTCTGTGATTAGTTGGTCCATCTAATTTGCTTGATTTGGCCATGGTACCATAGGTCCCCCACCCCATAAATATTGTAATTGACTTGAATATAGTCTACTCGAGGATGGTATTGATTAAAAAAATATGTGCCACTATATAGCCTGATACAAGCCCTATATTTCACATCAAAAATTATGGCGGGTTTGTTAGTCTGAAAGGTGATATAGAAAAATGCAAATGTCGATCCAAATTTACTTTACAGCCCCTAAAACGTAAATCATTCGTCACATACCCCATAACTCACGCAGGTCGAATTTATTTGCATGTGAGGAAAGATTCTGCCAGCATGCAATTGTAGACAAATTCACGGAGTGTAGTCATGTAATTATCATGGAGAATTTTTCAAGTATTTTCGGGCCCAGTGATTCATCGGTACCACATCTTCCCCACGTCCCTGCCATATCTGATTTCGAATGATGCTGCGATATAGGATAGGATTCAGTGGAAGATATAGATGGCAGTAGTATATGAAATCCATTAACACCGACTTCTCAAATTATTACGAATACAGAGGGTGCCAAGACCTTTTACTCGAGATCAGCTAAACAACGAAGGACTTGACTTGTGTTGAGACGACAAAAAATATACTTCGGCGATAACGTGGAGGTGATGTCCAAGAACGTTATTGGATCAAGGATAAGCATGAGCATAAAAGTTCAGTATCACCGCTCCCCCAATACCCGGAAAATATGGGTGAGGACCGAGGTGGAAGGTTTCTCCTGTAAATCAAATAAATGGAAGAGAAATATCAGGATAGTTGGGATGCTCACATTATGACTGATTACTGCCAGCTGTCTATTGCGAATCTGTCACCACCAAAATCGTACAAGAGGACTTTCCTGCAGATGACTTCAAGCTAATTGGAGTTACTGAGTCGAGTTGCATATAAGAACTCAACTATTGCACATCCCGCTATTGATTTATTTCTACGATAAGATTTGAATACTCGCTGATAAACAAAAATCTTGTTTCCTTGTATATTTCGTCTGTGTTTACAAATTGTCGTCTTTTTGTAGGTTCAGGCATACTTGGTTTGTTATTACCGAATTACTGCTATTTGTTGTTCAACTGATCTGTATAGGTAGATAATTGTCACAAACTACAATATATTAGGAGAATCCTATGAAAATACGAAAAAGGGGGTATTTTCGTGTTCGATATGTGGAAAAGAATCGATTTATGCAGCACAGTTTCGTTCCGCCGATCTAGTTGTGTATTACATTTTTCAAATTCTGGTGGTTTCAGTACCGCCGCAGCTACTAAAACATTTACTATAGGCTGTTAGGATAAAATGTAACCTAGTTTGAATGCAATATAAAAAAAATATCCAAATTCGGTGATATCTATCTTAAAAAATATAGCCAATCTGCACAAACCCATGCCATTTTCGAGCTCAGCGCTCCCGATTCAATATAACATCGTTGTCACCTACCAGCATGATGAAATTTGCTTGTTGTCCAGTGTTATATGTCCTTAGCACGCGTCAAAACAGCGGTCGTGGCGGCGAATTAAGACCTCAATGAGAAAATATCTCCGCTCAAAAATCCCTGCTCGTAACCGCGAGCCATAATCGCGGTCGGCAACTCGTGCTACCGGTTCGTATATAAAGCAGTGAGCGACCGTAGTAATCATATTTCCAGCGACAACCTAGACCAGGGGCATGCATCATACGGCCCGCGACGGTATTTTGTCCGGCCCACGGACAGGTTCCCGACTTACATGATAATGTGGCCCGCGGCTCCAGTGTGCCGAGATTCCCCACTGCTTGCTTACTACGTCAAATTCTGCTGACTGTATGTCTTTATTAGGGCGATTTTTTTGACCAAAAAACGGAAGATTTTAGCTAAAAAAATCACAATTTTGACATTATTTTACCTTAAAAATCTTAATTTTGACCAAATTTGACCTAACGTATGCAAATTAGGTGTTTTCCCACATAATGTTAGAATTGTATTACTTATTTTTGGTTCTGGCAAGAACTGTCTGTCCTTACAAAGTAGTTTAGCCTGAAGAAAACCGTTTTTACCTCAAAAACTGACAAACTTATACATGTACATGACAAAACTTTATTTCAACGAAATCTAGACCTATGAAGAATTCCAGTGGTTACATCACGCATTATGGTAGACATAATGAAAAGAATTGTAGTACAACGCAGTGTTGGGATCAAGTCACTACCTTCGAGTCACGAATTATTGCACATTTTGGCGCGAGTCAAGTCAAGTCAATCGATTTTCGAAGGTGACTCGAATCAAGCCAAGTCACTAGATTTTTGGAGGTGATTCTAGCCAAGTCGAGTCAAGTCAAGTCAAGTCACGAGGTAAGTCACAATTCAAGTCAAGTTGCTTTTTAAAAGTAAAAAGCATGATTACGTCATTGTATTTTGCTAGCTGTCTGAATTACAGATTGAGTGGCCATTGATTCTGAATCGATGAACGAATATAGATTTAAATATACACGCAATACGACGTTGTGTCGCTCTCATATACGTAGAACTGTTAAACTACGTAAGTAATTGCACAGCATCAGTTATTAGTTACCTGCCAAAATAGAGAATTGAGAATCGACTTGCTAAGATGCAATACATTACCCTTTAATAAATATTGATATGATACAATTCGAGTCTGTGCCACTGGTTTCTGAGTATAGAAACTATATCATATTTCAATTTCGATTCCAATAAAACAAAAGGTTTGGTTGAGGTAATAACAGAGAACATAAATATATATCTTGCTGTTAAATTAGTTTACTACTAGTTTACTACAACGTAAGCTGTAGGCTTCGATCACTTCGTTAGTAGTCAACTTATTTGTGAGAGAACGATGGAGGCTCAGTAAAACGCACAATCATTGAATGATTGGACGCTCTCGCGGGTTACACCACCGTTTCGCGAAAAATCCGAACATATGCAAGATACAGTGATTTTTATCGATGTCGATTACTTGATGACTTGAAATTGACTCGTGAATTTTGCTCCGAGTCACGAGTCAATCTACATTTCTGATACTACGCCGAGTCAAGTTAGGTCAAGACATTTTAGCAGTGACTCGAGTCAAGTCAAGTCATACGAAAAAGGTGACTCGAGTCATCCCAACACTGGTACAACGAAAGAAAATTTCCTACATTATCGGGTAGAAAGAACGTTCAACAGCAGCAGTTGCTGGCTGACAATACTGAAGTTGTGAGTACACTGCTGGCGACTAACCGTGTTGCTTCATTCTGTCAATGGTGTCTACATCACAATTTTTCATCATGCATGCACCATGCAATGCCGACGCAGTTTTGCTTCAGTTGGGATATTGCGGTACGTTGAGCATAACACCATGTCAACCTATTTGTTTCATTTGAATGATTATGATTCACAATGAGAAGACAATTGGCCGTCTACAACGCTATACGCCAGTGTTTCCCAACCTTTTTCCAGCCACGTACCATTTCGAGGTTTTATGCAGTGCTCGCGTACCACCTACATAAGTGACGCCTTAATGAAATATTGAGTTAGAATGGCGTGCGTCTCACAAATTAAGGTATTTCTGGTACGTTAGGGTGATTCCAATAAGTTTTTACTATACCGACAATACTAATGGGAGGTCAAAAAATATAACATCATGGAACACAGTGCATCATCACTGATTTTGTGCCAAGTTTTTCGTAGACACTCCCTCCATCAGCAACGCCTGTTCATCTGATCACGTGGGCTGAGAATGGATAAATATTTGACAGAAATATTTGAAACTACTAATATAGTTTCGACGAAATTCATTCACGAGGTTGAAAAAAAAAACACCAGAACTAATAACTCCTTTAGGTCGAAAAAATAACAGAATCTACTCGCGTACCACCTGGAAGACCTTCGCTTACCACTAGTGGTACGCGTACCACAGGTTGGGAACCACTGCTATGCGCCTATAAAGTAGGCTACATGCTGTAAAATGTCAAATGATAAGTTCACCGACAGTGTGTGCGCAGCGTGCGAGAGTGGGGCTCACGCGTAAGTCCGTCCAAGCGAGAAGACTTGCATTCTCGGCATTTACGATGTACTGAACCCTAATGAATTGATAGCTTAGTAAATTTGGGGTACCGGGCTTATCGAACGCCTTGAAATCTCAATTAAGGATTGCACCGTGACCTATTTACGGATTTTTAAAATCCAGTAGTTTGTACCAGTCCTGCAACCGCTGCGGGATATCCACGAAAAGGTCATCACAAACGCAAATATAACGATTCCGGTTCCATATATTTTCAGTTAAATCTAACAAATGCGGGGCAAAGGTCAGTATCTAGCTAGATGCAAATCCATACTTACCCTAGAGTTCAGCCACCAAAAGTTTACAGCCGGATTCGTTTCGATTTAGAAATCCGGCATTATGCCGTGAGATGTCATTTAACCCGCGTAATCCGAACTCTTAAATTCTAAAGCGCTTTGATGTTGCACTTAAATATAAATAAACGGAACTTAACGGTGACACGAATGGCCTGCGGCACGGTGCGAGACGAAGACCGACAAAATGACAAAGTTCAAGTCGAATTGTAAAGGGAAATTATGAAGTATGTCTGATCTTTAGCCTCTGCTGTCGGAATTGCGTCACCATTTCTGCGTGATCTTGAAAATCAAGATGTTAACAGGACATTGCTTGCAATAAAAGGTTAGAAAGACAATAAAAAGTTGTGAAATGCGAGGATATCACAATTTTAGAAGCTCTGTGACAATATTGGACTTCGAGGGAGAGCATAAGAGTCCGGAGTCGGAGGTTTTGAGTAAGATTGGTAATGAAAATTCAGTGGGCTCGAGATTTTACCTTTAGGAGATGAGATTTGAAGTCATGAATTTTCTCAACACTTTTTCTATAAAGCAGGCCCAGATCAGCGGTTCCTAACCGCATGAATTACCAATAGAGGTCAAGATACACATTCAACTCGTACATATGATTTGTGTTGATATGATCGTCTTGCTCATCATTGGATGCAGAATTACGCCTTATTGGTAGTCGAATTATGGTTGTTCTGAACTGGTGGCGGTCCGTCGCGTGCAGTGGCGTACGCCGGGGATGTTTGGGTTTAACATCGAAAACCCATCCTTTCAATTGCCGATTCTATCCCCAATATTTATAAAATCATCTGTAATTAAGTAATTGGTATCGAACAATACGCTCACACTTTCCAAGGTTAAGCCTCGCATTTAGGAACTGGTATCTGAAAGGGAACATCAGAAGTCATAAATATGATGTTTTCGTTTTGCGTGAAAATCAGATTGTTTCAAGGGTTGCCATATTTTGGAAATGGGAAAACAGGACACTTATACGAAATCATGAAAGTTAGTTTACGGAGAAATAAAACAGCTCATTTTGCAATATTTACTGCAAATCTTGTTGTGTCTAGAAAAAAAATCATCACCCTGCCTCGTCCCCCAATTTACCCGTTTTCTACTAGCTCTGTGGTGTTGATCAAAAAAAATAATTGAAAAGGTCATTTCTAAGATTTGACTCCCGCGCAACCCATCGTCTATCTTTTAGGCCAACATTTAACGTCTTGCGTGGTATTTTTGGGCATTTTAGGCTGAAAAGGAGGATAAATTGTCAAAAAGGAGGACATGCGAGCGGAGGGAGGACATTTCTTCAAAAAGGAGGACAAATCCTCCTAAAAGAGGACGTATGGTAATCCTATTTTAATGGTTCTGTTGTTGTAACACTCTGTGGATGCACAGTTTATTTTGTGCGTCAATAATCTGTAGCAATTTATTAGATCTGTACAGTAGTTAGATGTGTATTAGGGTAGCCTTTTAATGATTTTGAGGTTCCCGGAGGCTTACAGATAAGCGTAAGTGTTCCGAATGTTAACAAAATAATATTAAATGCAGTATTGAACTGAATAAATGTCCGCGGTTTCGGTATTGTACAACAGACTTAACGTAATTGCGCGATGCTGTCCAGTTATGTAACATTGGCGCTCACGCTGATGGTCGGTTTTCGCACCGCGATCTATGTGTCGCAGGCCCTGGAGATGAAATCGCTACATTTTCAAGCACACGGCCAAACCAGCGAAGGAAAGTGGGTCATTTTCGAGAAAAAAGTGAAGCCGAAAATAAGAAAACTTAACTATGAGAATTTCACTCTCTACGAAACCGCGATATCAAACGAAACATATCTCGGGAAAAAGAGGAAATTGGGGCTTGCCAGCGCGTTACATGGTGTCAAGACGACGACATCAAGATTGAAACGCAGTTTGAAAAGCGAAATTGGACAACCCACCGTCGTGTTGACCGACCGCGTAGTTCAAACCCACAGTCAGGAAATACGGTGAGGATGGGATTGATATGCATTTCTCACGATTTCACAGAACCATGTAACACAAACCACCGATATAGTTAGTTGGCGATCATTTACTTACGGCCTTTTTTTGTAGTTCTAGTTGCGCATTTTGAAAGTAATCGAAAGCACCCCAAAGGTCGCCAAAGGTGTTTTCCAGAGAAACAAAAATCCTATCATGGATTATATGTCGATTTATTCTCCAACATTTCTTCCCATTTTCAATACAGTAATTCGTATTAAATGTTTTTGAATTGAATGTATTAAGTTGTATTTTCGGTAATTGTTTGCCGTTTTTTACATGACGTTCGTTTATAGTCTATAGTTCTGCTTGCAGCTGTGCATTTTGAAAATCCAGTAGCATGTGTCATTAAAGTCATTAAAGTCATATTTATTTCTATACATCAGTAACTCGTGAAATCAATTTTAACGCGAAAACGGCATCCCTATGAGGTACATTAAGAAAGTTATAAAGTCATATACAATCATATTCTCTTGGTTAGGTTATAAATCAGCTTTTTAAGTTATATAGTCATATTTTCGAGTTATAAAGTCGTATCGTTGTATGTATATAGGCCTACTTTAAATTAAAATTACCAATTTAAGCGGTGAACCAATTGAGCACTAGGAAAGTAAGGCAGTTACTCGTTGGGGTAGCTGGTTGAATGCTGCCCAATATGATGCCGAGAGACCTCCACAAGTTAAAGAAATACTCAATGCATAGAAAGGTGAAGAAGTTATTGTGAAGAGCGTCAAAAATTTACTCTGTTTTACTCTTTCATTCCGTGAGTGACGTTGTTCGCATGTAAAAATACACGATTTTCACATAAAGTCATATTCTCCAAAACATGAAGTCATATTATTGCTTTTTAAGATCACATAAAAACGGCCCTAGTAATAACCAACTGCTTACGAAAAGGAAGTCTTGCTTCCGTACGAGATTCGCTGCTAAAGTTTATAGCGACCAAGGACGAGGCAGTTAAATAACTACCTCGTATAATTTAAGAAGCCTCGTATTCATGATTTTACGGCGTGTAACTGTTTTCAGGAGAAGCAACATTACGTGCGGATTCACGGAGCAATACAGCTTCAGAACTCCTATCACAGAGCAAGTGTTGGTTCCTTGCTGGGACGCTCCTCACATTCGATGCCTCAGGTACGGTGTCAAACGTTTGTTTATGTGCTAACGTCATTTTGCAAACGACCTCATATTTTGGGTAGTTTTAAACTAGTTCTAGTTCCGTAAGTTTGTTTAAGCAATGCAACGCGCGATGCAAGGCACTCGGTTATTCGAAAGCACAAGACTCACCCGCAATACATCCTCTGAATAGGGGAAGCAGAATTGCATTGGTTCTTGTATAGGAGTTCTCACGTGATGTTGGATTTTGATCCGAATTTCCGAAAAGCGCTAGACTCAGATGACTCGTGTAACACGTCATAACACGACATCGTG
>ATSW01099759.1:0-10157 GCA_000444245.1 Botryllus schlosseri | reverse complement strand
AAAAAAAAAAAAAAAAAAAAAGGTCAGCCGTTTTGACGCGTCATCGCCCCCCTATCGCCCCCTTTGCTATTTTCGCCCCCCGTCGCCCCCTTTGTCCATTTTCGCCCCCCTGTCGCCCCCTTCGTCATTTTCGCCCCCCTAGACCGCCAAATCGCCCCCTGGGGGGCGATATCGCCCACGTTGGGAACCACTGGTTTAGTTGGTCGACGCAACTGAGCTAAGCATCCTTTTGATATATGTCAGATTCCATCCGTGGTCTCCATCCACGTGGTAAAACCGAATCTTCGAGTTACAACGTCTTGACTTTTCAAGTATTTTTTTTACTCGAATACATGCGTCTAAATGCTCGTGGATTGCTGAGCAAGGCTCAAAGTTTTTGCATTGTCTTTTTTGTGAGTGTTACGGCAGCAAATTCCACTTTGTTGCTTGAATAACCTTCTTGAGTTTGTTCCAGCGGACCGCCAGCATGCAGTGGCCACGCTCGTCATCCCTCACAAAGTTTCAGAGCTGATCAAAGTAGTTCTACATGGAGTGCCTGATCGCCAAAAATTAGAGGAACATTGCTCAGATATCCCATAGCAATTTCAGAGTAGTATGAATTATGAAATACTGCGTACAGTGTCATCTGACTTTCTTACGGTACTTAGTTTCGAATATTGCCCTGAAGCCTCAAGTACATAGAAAGACCTCTAATGGACACAAAATCCCGGTATGTATTCCAACATCCAGGAAAGTTGGCACTTGGCCAGTGAGCATGTAACGCAAAAGCATGCAATATTTGCGTGTCTTGAAAGTTAGGATAGGTTGTGTTCAGGTTGGCGGTTCTGGTTGGAAATGGGGATATAAAGTCACATGCTCCACTGCTCTTGTGTCACATGCTCAAATCACCGGCAACTAGAGAAGATATGGCAGCAGCCATCAGTGCCAGCGGATACTTATGATTTCACTATATTTAGGTGTTGACAGCGAAGAGTGCAAAATACATATATATATATAGCCTATTAACGTTGGGATTCCATTTCGCATATCCTTCAAGCAATCACAGAGTTTGCATTTTATGGATTGGACGATGCTCACCATAGTCCATGGGACACGTGATTATGTGAGACCGTCGGTTACATTAAATCAATGTTTATGTACTTCATGAGAGTAGAATTCGCTAGTCGAACTGTGTTTTGTATGCTCCAGCGGCATATGCACATCATGCACTCATGATATGCATATGCGCAAATCGTGCATGTGTGTAGCATGAGTCGGTGTATATGCCGCAAAAACATCAACGACAAAAATAAACTACGTCCTTTCCTTTCCTTTCCTGTGATCATATGCAACTTACAACTGATTAGGAGCTGGCATTACATCAATGTTGAGTGTTCTGTACTTCATATGACTGACTGTCTGTATTGGCACTATTATTCCTGTATGCTCTGTGCAACTTTTTCAACTGATTAGAAGCTANTATTAGGTCAATGTTTATTTTTTTGTTGCTGATAAGAATGAAGATCTNTATTCGAACTGTNNTATATATATATGCGATGGGAACTTTTGTAACTCTTACAACTGATTACGAACTGGCATTAAATTTATGTTTCGCTTTATNCATATCCTATGACTGGTTTTCTCAATTTTGACTGTGCTTTGNATGGTTTGTTGCTCGTGACTAACATTGGTAATGAAAAAGTATTGTCCACATTGTGATGACTTCCAACATAAGGGTTAANAGCGGTTGTAAGCTGTAGTTGCGGCGGCAATAAGGGNTAATGCATCTGCGGCTGAAGTAAGATAATTAATATTATAATTGTTTCTTTTGAAGCATCATTCTGACATCGAAACGTATGACACGCAGAGCGATCGCATCCAATTTTGTTGACAGGGAATAGTCTGGCNNGTCAGATGCAGCCCGCTGGCCGNACGTGAGACACCCCTGTTCTACAACGTTNCAGCTTGGATAGTATCGTTCTCCGTGACCTGTGAAGATNACGATTCCTAGATTCNTACTTTCTGTTGTAACAGAATTATAATGTGTAATATAATGGNAGAAAATAACGCGCTATTTAACTCCCTAGCTCTTCCATGTTTCAACANACACCTAAATTNGGAATTCGCTTTCGTAAATGTCACGTAGTTGCGGTGTATANTGTATAGAGCGAGTATAGTGCGATTTGTGGGANTGATTAAAATTTTTGATATATATATTAGTATATATATGCCACAATACGTTGCGTGTNCCGGTCAGATGTCCNAGAACTCGCGCAGCAGACTGGNTTTGAGCCGCGNGATCGANATGATTTGGAAACAATTTGGAAAATCCGCGGGACTGTTATTTTCCAGGTGATAATAACTAAATGAATCGATACTCTCCTTAAATGAGGTTAGCTTACAGGTATTTGTNGTNNGATATTGGATTTTCGTTTACATGCGTTNTACGNTGTACNGGCTGTGCATGTGCATATACATCTNGATGACATATGCAANACTTTGACGCTACTCGTCAATGTAAGCATGACTTCTGGTGCTCCGCCGCCTATATAGGNCCCTATTTANGAACCTAGTTGATAGGTCACTGGAATNATGTACTGTTAATGNGTTTAATTCGTCTAACTTTTGTCGAATCGAAAATTGTGCACAGTCGATGGTTACATGACAAAATCGAGAATGCTTTACCTGAGATAGACGCGGCCTAGAATGCCATAACTGAGAATGGACACTGCCGAGAATCACATTACCTAGAAAGGACAACACTGGGAATGAGAATACCGAAATCGAGATCTATGCCTTGGGTTGCATTTAAAACAAGNATGTTTAAAACATGGACCTTGGTCGAAACATGTTTTTATTGTTTTCATTTTTTATTTTTTAGACATGACGTTACGCATCCTAAATGGTGACGTCACAGCAGATTGACATTGACAATTNAAAATATCAGGCGAATATGGCTCATTCGACGAAAAAGGCTACGACCCCTGTCCTAAACAGACTACATCTTTATGAAGCGTTGTCGTTGGTTATTANTATGAGAACACCACTTCCGTACCAATGAACGATATCAGGGGTNGCCAACTCAAAACAAGTCNCGGGCCACTTTTCCAATTTCGNAGAGGCCGCGGGCCGCAGAATTCAATATAGAGTTAANTTAGGTCAGACCGCGTTTAACAACCACGTTTGCGAAACTTTACATCAGTACAGTGTTGTGCTCTCCAACATGAGCGACGGGCATAATTACCACATAAGAAATAGTATTCTATTACAGAAATACAATTACAATTGAATCGTATATTCATATTGAAATGAACCCGAATATTTTTGGCTGACACTCGTCAGGGGTAATCGTCAGCAACTAGTAGAGAATTGGAAAGAACATTGTATATCAACAATCGTATCATGTGACGAGTGTCAGCCGAAAATAGTCGGGTTCATTTCAATATGAATATACTATTCAATTGTATATTGAAGTTCTGTACCTCCAAGAAGCTCTCCAAATACAAATACAACAACAAATATCATGATCAGGTTTGAGAAGGACCAAAGTCAGTAATCAGTATATGGGAGCGTCGCATACTTTTAGCAGTTACTCGGAGGTATACGAAATCTGAAGATGTATCGTCCCGGCTAACGCGATATGACTATAATGACACTACCCATTGGTAGAATCTTCGTAAATATATTCAGTTACAGTGATTCCGGGGTTATTTCACGCACTTCTAATGGCAATTTAACTTATAAGACTGATGCAATCTTATCCTTAAACTACATTCTACTGTTCAAAATCCAAATTTAAAGCAAATAGTTTATCCAAAATAACCTACTGTTCAGGTAGAAATGGATGTAGTCTGAAAACACAAACATTTTAGTCCGTATTGCAAGTAGACAATATCTGCTTGAGTACCCCGCAAAGTAGTAATAACCGACATATATGTTATCTCAAAAACGTGATGTGATCGAGCAAAAATAACGCCGCATTCGGATTTAAGCGCCCGCGAATTACGTAAACATGACTCAAACAAATCATGGCGCAAATATCGTGCAGACAAGTGTTATCCATATCGTGTTATGGTAATTACTTCATGCGTCGTCAGCTGATATCACCCATTTCGTTGCATTGACTGCAACAACTGGAAGTATTTTCCTATCCCTTTCTACTTCATCTTCGTCCTTCGTGTATAGGTCAACCGTGAATAAGCGGCAGATCGTCGACGACACGACACATCGTTGATTATTTAGCCCTACACCCACTCAAGCCGTAAAGGATCTTTCACGTGACGACGGCTGACACCGAAATAATCAACCCCTTGGAAATAAAATAAATCATTTCCTCATCCTGTCACTTTAACAGTTTTTTACAAAATAGAATCAGATCAATATGCTTCGCACTCTAAATATGGACTTCAAATGGTTCAGAATAACAATTTTTTATACTACTCCACGTCTGTGTGATATTGTGTCCGTCTGTATGCGTTCGTCTGAAATATAAAGGATGATTGAAATATATACTAATCGATGTGATGGTTCGGTATATTAATTCTATGCAATGATACCATGCCTTCTCTCCATCTCACGAAATATTTGGAAGATAACACTGCAAGAAAAATGTTTGAAACGATGGCATTTTTGGTTTCACAGCTGTTTAATTCAATCCGTGCATCACGAGAAGAGACGTGAAAGAAGCCACCCCGGAATAAATTGATTTTAAACCGGAACAAATTTCCGCCATTTATGGTGGCGGAGTAAGGTTTCATACACGAGTAGATCTGATCCTCTTGCTAGGCGCACGTTTTCGTGGATGGTTGGCAATAATGGCGGGGAGGACAGTCCACATCCTCGTCGCATTNATCTGGAATAGACGAACTTCGTAATTGGAAATGAAGTGTTTTCCAGCTCGAACGTTTTAACTCACTCGCAGTCACATAGCAAACGGCAGGATCGCAATGAAAACCAGGCGGGCAGTCAAGTGTGTTCTTGCAGTCAACTTTAAATATGCGCTTTATAATTTTACAATATCATACATCCATAGTTAGGCCCTTACCTGTCACACACATNTTTTCAGAGGTGTTGCAGGTGTAACCAGGGGGACAGTCAATACCGCTTCCGCAATTCACTTTGAATAAAGAATGTTGAGTTATGATAGGCATTTACTATATTTGTGACCAGGAAAGAAAAGACAATAGAAGAGCGTAAGGATATCTGATCGTGGAAGATTTAGGCCTATAGGTCTGAAGGAATGATAAACTTTGGAAGAATCGGATTGCCACATTTTTCGATTTACGGCTTGGACAGATGTGGTGTAACGGGGAACAATAGATCCAATCTTGAAGTATGCTAAACTCACGAAGCAGTAGAAAGTTGTATCTGCTAGGACGTGCGACTGTATGTCCGCCATGACAGCAAAGTCATCAAGATCACTGACTAACGTGGAAGGAATGAAGAAAGCCTACTCTCTCTTCGCCAAAATCGAAGTTCTCTCTAATTAAAATACAGCGAAACCACAAGGTTTCGGGGGATATTAAAACGCCTTAATGTACCTAAGCCAATATATCTTGTTTACCCGGGTAACATCTTTTTTCTTCCAAGTTGCAATAGTAACCAGGTGGACAGTCGTAATCGGCGTTGCAGTGACGATCGCCTAGACAGACAATTTGTACATATAATATTTTGAAATGGAGTACTTTGTTCATGTTATCTTGTCTCGCAACCAGGAACTGATACACATTTGAATTCAAATAGGGGTGGTCTAAGCCAGGGCGGCCAACCCGTGGCCCGCGAGAAGGTTTTGAGTGGCCCGCTAGGTAATTTTCGAAATTGGTAATATTATCAAAAATGGATTGTCCAGNTTGTGAACTTGCATGCAATGTTCCCTCTAATTTTTGACGAGTCTGCGCACACTCACCAACTCATTGCGCAGATCCCTTGAACAATAGTGTGTAACGACTAAAAAAACAGGTCAACACTTCGGAATTTTTGTGCGCAACTTAGATTTTCTGTGCGCAGAGACCGCGCCAGCACTGCGCATTTGCGCATGTGCGCAGCTTAGAGGGAACATTGCTTGCAAGGCCAACCAAAAATTTGATTAGTCTGGCCGCAGCACTAGANATGTGACGGCAAAAATATCACTTCCGACGCATTGGCAGATCCATTGGCCGCAGTCACATTTTTCATAGATCTTCGTACATTACAATATATCAGAATATTCTGCGGTGGATTTATCTAAAGTAAAAATATTTTTCACTCTTTCCACAATATGTTTGTCACTCGATTTCTTGCTTTTAATATTGTNCCCCACTCCTGAAAATGAAGGAACGCCTAATGTACCAGATTAAGTCCAACTATATTCGCATTTACGAGAGAAAGTGNGATCCAACATGCGACCTTGCGTTTGCNCTCNCAGAAAGACNGTCGACGATGAAACCTAGGCACAAAATTACTGAGGCATGCTGACCGAAGCTTTCGATATCGATATGTCCAGGCACCGAATAGTCCAGTCCCTGCAAACTGAGCCCAGTGATATGCAGCAGACCCGCAATATATTCAAGTAATAAAATTATTGACCTAATAATTGACCTATAAAGTTTGAAAATTTTCGCGCTTCGCGCGGCTATTGGCCCGCGCGATGTTTCGACAATATGCAAGTGACCCTTTGGCTGAAAAGGTTGCCCACCCCTGGTCTAATCCCAATAAACACACTGGTTCGTATTCACAAGGACACATGAAGCCATATGACGCCACAGTATTGATTCTAAAGTCCTAAATTTCGCATGCCTCAACTTTTTTAACCTTGCGGCACCGTATCAAAAGCATCGCAACACCTTAGTACTGGATCCACTTTGTTATAGTGTTAATCCTGGTTAGGATCCTCTGGTTTAATATGAAACGTATATGTGTATTATGTATATTTGTTATATACTGGTCGGCCTATACTGGGATGATATAGGGGTGATATCCGTGTTTGTATCAGCGATAATATCGGCTAACAACTATTTCAGAGAAAGTGAAAGTGATGCGCGCCAGAGATTTCACAAAGGGTTATGAAGCGATGACGTGAGATCTCGACACCACATCACCCTAAAGTGAAAAATAACTCTCATGTAAATCTTTTATCTCCAGTTTGAAAAAGGCGGATTTCTTAGTTAACTATAGTTGTTGCCAAAAAAAAAATTTCACACTATATTTTTCACACTTATGTATTATCGATACGTTGATGATACGTTTGTGGTTTTTCAAAGTGAGCGACAGTGTGATGCCTTTATCGATACGTTAAATTCAACGCATCAATCCCTCAAATTCACAGTAGATAAAGAGGAAAATAGTTCCCTACCATTTCTTGATGTATTGGTAGAAAAAACAGGTCATCAATTCACCACATCAGTTTATCGGAAGCCAACATTCACCGGTCATTATGTTAGGTGGAACTCCTTTTGNCCGAAAAAGCGTAAATTAAATNTGATCTCTACCCTTGTGCATCGAGCACTTATGATNTGCTCTAAAGACAAATTGTCCGCAGANTTANATTGGNTTAGATCCATTCTGTCCAAAAATGGATATCCCGATNGCATCANTGACTCTGNNATTGCGGAGAAAANGCGCAAATTCAGACAACCTACAGTTTTCGGCCCTAACAAATGCCCGGTGTACATACACCTTCCTTGGCTTGNCTCTGTTTCNAATAGATTCACCAAATCAATCANATCATGCGTCGAATCATGTTACAACACTGTAAATGCGAGGATTGTATATACAACCAAACAAATTTTGCCCAGCACGCGAAAGGATGTGCTGCCTGCTTTTCATCAAAGTATGGTCATATACATAGGCGCCGACTTACGCGGTTACGAGGTGGCGCAGCCACCTCGTGACCATATTTACGAGGTGGCGGCCACCTCGTACAAAATGCTCAAACGCCTAAGTGATTTATGACCAGTAATTAGTAATCAGGCGCATCGATGCGACCTCGTTAGAGACGTCTTCGAATTCGATACGCGCGTGTGCCAGGCTCGTAGCGACGGGGGTTTCGGGGGTCGAAATTCCCTATTTGAAATGCGGTGTTTCGCGCGGCTGATTTGCGAGGAACGTGTTGTCAATTAGGGAGAAAAGTCTGTGATGATCTCCCACTGAGATGGTCGCTAAATTAGGTCATTTATTCTCGTGCACGTGGCAATCGTCGCTAGCCTGATTTATCGCGTATCGAGCTAGCCTGGTTCCGCAGGCTTGAACAATCGCATCTACAATAGGCCCAGTTCACACTATATCATCGCTTTCCTGCGCAATCGCATCTGCATTGGCGGCTTCGCCCTGGTGTACACGATATCATCGCTGGCCTACACAATAGCATCTGCTATAGGCCTGGTGCGAAAGCTATCATTGCTGGCCTAACTATTGCGTCTCGGACATAGCATGCTTTGGCTTTTATCTTTCGCTGGTTTGGAGACAATGCGGTCGCGTTTACGCTAATTAGTGATTGTTTTATGTCATATTCATTAAAAAGCGACATCGCGAAACTGAGTAACATCGAATCGCTGCAAACAGACTTTAACGTGCGTAATTGATTCCCGCTAATACTTGAACGTAACGATCAGAAAATGTGTATCATGGCTCGAGTTTTGAAAGACGACTAAGGTTTGAAAGCGGTGCCATCAAGTTCAGATTTCCGAAAACTGTTGCCGAGACTGCGTAATACGCGCACGTATTTAATTGTTCACCAGATATCCGGGACTCGCTATTTGACAGCACTCCCGGACTCTTTGGCAAACTTATCATACGCCTATAATCGTCAATACGAAGAGATTATATGATCGCCATTTACACATGTACTTGACCCGAATTGAACTGATGTCACATTGGTAAATTTGAAAAAATCCAAGTCCCCCTAATTTTTCGACTGGCTACGCACCTAGCGTGTACTGAGAAGCACCATCCTAGACCTCCTATCCCGACCAGGCGCCCAAACAGACGTTCTGCTTTTCTGAAATATAAATTATGTGCGCCCACATTCATTTACAAAACCATTAATGAGCTAGCTAGCTTCTTAATAGTCTTGGTAATCGGAGCGCGAAATTGGAGGGTGTGTGCCTGCAAATTGGAATACATGATTCTGATTAGAATACACGCTTTCTCATTTGTCATCATCCGATAATCCATATTACTTGTTATCGACTGGATACGTTCGTACTCCGAAGTTGTCGCACAAAGTCATTTTTCAGTGTTCCTTTCATTATTAATGTGCAGTAGGCCATGCCATGCCATTGTCAAATATTGATTCATCACAAGATTCTTGGTGACGTAAATTCTGATTTTTGTTCGCAGCGCAGGCCGCAGTTACACTTTCGAATGATCGTACTGTTTTAAGATTCCATTTAATAACTCGACTGCAGTTTGATATTAATGAGTGCAAGGCCGATATTAAAACGTCACGCGAATGGTTTAATGCTGCGCGGATACCAGCGGCATGTAGTAAAGTGCGTTTAGTGCGACGATGACGTCATCGATATGGAACAATTATGACATCACAACACTTCGCCACCTCGTAGCAAAATAAAAGTCGGCGCCTATGGTCATATATGAATACAAATGCCACTGTGACAGTCGGTACGTGGGACGCACATCCCAACGCTTGCTAGAACGTATCAAACAGCATGTTCCTAAGGGGATAAGATCGGCATCGCAGTCTCCTGATTCCGAAAATATCACTCAGCAATGTAAACAGAAACACGCATCAAAATCCCAATCGTACAGCCAAGTGTCGGCATGCAGTTCTTCAATTGGCCAGCATTTGATCGACAACCCGTCTTGCGCCTCAAACTATTCAGACGACATGTTTTCAGTTTTATCCAAGGGTAGATCCATATTTCATTTAACTAGGCTTACCATATTTTGGAAATCTAAAAAGAGGACTCTTTTTCAGAAATTTGAGACTTGCAAAACCGGAGAAGAATTCTCAAAAACCGGTGAAAAAAAAGGTCATCTTTCCGCTCAGAGCTAAAATCACCGTTTTTCACTCCGAAATACCCGCCGGAGCGTCATTTCTGTGCTAATTTACGGTATATCACTCGCAATTTGCTCTAAATCTGACCTAAATTTTCAAAAAGGAGGACAAAAGGGCGTCCTCTGAGGACACTTTCAAAAAAGTCAAAAAAGAGGACAAATCCTCTTAAAAGAGGACGTATGGT
>ATSW01099749.1:0-20035 GCA_000444245.1 Botryllus schlosseri | reverse complement strand
TCTCAGACGCCATTTCTTTCGTTTCAATCACTTTAATAGTCTCTGGCAGAGTCCTGTCGTCCAGGTCAGGTAAACTGAGGATATCTCGCCNAATATCTTCATCTGCTATGCCTGATATCACAACATGTTTGACGATGTCATCAGAATAGTTGACTATCTGATCACAGTCTNGTCGCGTGCACTTCATAGCAAATGTGCAGGTGTACGAGCTATTCCGTGGACCNGAGCAGCAAACGACCGAATAGGTTGATCACGATCCTGGCGACAACAGAATAGATTGGCCTTGCGAACACTTGCTGCTATATTCATAACAGCCAAGGCCTTGATGGTAGCCAGAAGTTCGTCCTCACTTATCCGAGACACATCATCAACTTGTNTGAAAAGGTCTGTTTGTAACGCAGATTCGCAGCATTGCCAGAGCTGATTAGTGATTTGATCTGCCGGCATATTCGTGCCCCCTTTAAATAATTCCCATTTGCGAAGGAATACATGCCAATCCTCAGCAGTCGTATCTCGAGAGACTACAGGGCGTTCCATGCTGGGAAGTTTTTGACGTGCGACACTGTCATTATGTTGTGTGGCCGTCTGNTGTACCATAGCATGAATGTTCAACTCTGCAGCAGCGATGGCAGCTTCAGTATCAGCAGTCTGGAATCCGCAATTCGGAAGAGGGCATTGACCGACAGGCATATCCGTTATCCAGGTGTATGAAGTTTAATCATGTACAATTATGCATTTATTAGTGAGTTTTATACTCNAATAAATGATTAAGCTGTAAATAAAGCAACGAAAGACTTAACCGAAACTTGCACTTGTCACTACCTTCAACTCCAGTGAGTTGACACAAAAGTCTTTGTCAGCATGAACTAAAGTCATGCGTGACGGTATGAGCCATAACCATACACACACCACACACAGTCGATAGTAGCACATGGGCGGCAAGAGATGTCAGTAACCTCAGATCGTATGCCGCTATACACAGTCTATTGTCGCTATTTTACATCACTAATAACAAAATACTAAATTGCAAATGTATGGCGAAATATTGGACATACAATCGGCATTTTAAAACAAAAGGGTTTCGATTTCAACATGGGAACTGTTTCGACCCTGGCTGGCTACGTCACTTCATTTATGTGCATTGCGGTATTTATTAACGTCGGGTAGGAACTATAGATTCAAAAGGTCTGAGGTATCGCGACGGTTTCCTCAAAAATCACTAAAAGACAAATGACTAGCTGAACACATGTTTGTTAACTGCGTACTATCCAACACCAAACGGAACCATTGGTCTATTGCAGACGGCTAAATGAATGGAAGAAATATTTGCTTATGACATCACAATCAAGCGGTGTAAAGTATTACACTTGAGATAACATCGTACCATATTGCTCATTAACCTGTGCGTCAACCTGTACTGACCCATAAACCTGCCTTTGTGATAGCTAGCCATCGGCTCGTTGTAATTCCGATTGGTACACCCCTGTACACCCCATCCGAGTGGTACACCCTTTGCAAATTCTGGTACACCCTAGGGTGTACGACAACCCCGGTTGAAGAGCACTGGCTTAATATACCTCTTTCATCTTGGCAGAATGACCGATGGTTACAGGATAAAATATAATACCATCGAGCAAAAGAACAATTTTTGGTATGACAAAGTGTTTTTCAGCGAAGTTCTCGCATCAGGTCATGTTAATATTGATGGAATAACTGATAACGACATGAGTGTTCTAGTCAACTACATATTTTGCTCAGCATAAAAGTAAAAAAAATCCAAGATTTATTTCCTACCAAGTGAAATATTCAAGGGTAAATACAGTGATTTGAATCTTTTTCAGGGGTATAAACATGTTAATTTTTAGTTGCAATCTGGAAAAACAAATATGACATTATATGTGATAATTATATATTGAAGTTCTGTACCTCCAAGAAGTTGTTCAGATTCAGTAATGAATTTCGTCATTTATCGTAATAGTTTCTCATATTCATATCAAGCATGAATCCTTTCTCAGCCCATGTGATCCCATTCACCAGTAGAGTTGATCAACGGGTATCTTCGAAAACTGAGGGCAAGTTATAAATAATGATGCATCATGCTGTAGGCCAATTGTTATTAGTCACTTTGTTGCATGCAGTTATTTATTGACCTCCCAATTAGTCTATCATTGATTGACATATAGCTCTCTCCACCCTAAATTATAAGCAACCTAAAAGTATGAAAGTGTGCCCAATTTTCGGTTCGAAATCCTAAATTTAGCATTTGCCCTTTTCTGCCGATTACCTCACAGTAGATCAGGGACGCCATACCCAATCTGCGAATTATTTGCCGCATCTCCACCAGCAACAATTTATTTTTAATTCCCAAGTTGCAAGCGATGACAACTAGTGCATGGAACCGCAACATCAAACACTAAAACAATTTTTATCACTCTTTCGGCCTCATCGGCTAGATTTCTGTCATGAATATTCCTATATTGTTAATATCTACGCTGTCACGTCGTTAGCAATTTTAAAAATATACAAGGTTCTCTGTGTTCATAATACTAAACGTATGTGGTATCCGAATTACCTTCGACGTATATTGGTAAACGATAGAATAAATGGTGAGCGATTTTATGCTGCATGGTTTCTGAGGCGTAGGATGACGAACAATTTCGAATCGTTGGGGACATGTCTTCTTGGATATTACGGATTGTTCATGATGACGCACCTGGATATTTTGATTCCGACATCCGTTCAATACTCCTTGCAACTTAGTCTTGGTGAGACAACAATCGTCGAGCACCAATTTCTTGCAATCTGACAGCTTCAGAATGTGAACGAGTATTTCATATCCATCTTCATTCATTGAATTGTCGATGATACTGAGCGTCTGCAACTAAAATGATCAAATATCGGATAAAATGACTCTTATTAGGTTTCGAAAATGAAATCGGAATTGCTGTCAGTAAACTTTGAAATACTATCAGTATCACATTACTGTGCTACGATTGCTTCGCCATCATTTCAACTTAGATAATATTGCAATTGTGACTGGGCGAAATCGAGGGCTCGGAGGATACGATTCCGAATCGAGAATTGATCTTCGAGTCGAGTAGAATGTTCTAGATTTTATTTGATCGAATACACTCAAAATCAACATAAATTTGTGAAAGCATCTATGAGCTAGTTCCCTGACATTATTTGGAAAATCGGTCTTATGAGTAACAAATGTGTGGGGCCGATTTCGACGTTGAATTCTGTTAACTGGAATGATAGCAATCTCTGCCTCCTTCAATAAGTGGTCGCCATCAGGATATCGATATGTAAATCCGTCCGATTGAAACCACGGAGACGGCAGGTCTACTGTGTTCGGAAACTTTAAAGCATACTTTTATGTAGTTCTTATGATTAATACTTTACTAGTGACCAATCGATAACGACAGTATTAGGGTTTAAACGGCACCCAGCCACTTTTCATAAAACTTTTGGGAAATCAAAATGAGACTTTAGGTCTTTACGTCACTCAGCGACTATATAGAATGTCGAATGTTATAATCAGGGCCGTACTGCCGCACCCCCAATTGGGAGGGGGGCGAGCTCGAAGGGGGACAAAAATTATGTCGTGAATTAGCATAAATTATAGACTATTTTTCGAAAATTGATGCAACTTTTTCAAAATTTTTTCGCGCTTGTCCCGTTTTCAAGTTGCCAAATATCTTGATTATTGGGTACTCTTCCCCCAAGAAAAAAGACGCAAGATTAATAGAAATGGGCATATCAGCGTTGGCCCTTACTGCGCCACGACGCACCAAGACATGTAAAGTTTAATGCCAAGTAACATGCGACTCCAAGAAGTGTGCCAGAACGATCGGCAGCGAATTAACCTTGACCGAAAAGGACTGCCCTTATGCTGACCGAAAACTTCGTTATATATAAAAATTACATTTAGGTTTAATTGTCCATAGGCGCCTAAATGACTAGCGCCGAATGTTTCTGTCTTGGCAATCTGAACCACACAAGACAAATACCATACTGCAGGGAAAAATTATATGCCAGTGAAGAAATACCAATTTGATATCGAGTGATCTTTTAGTTTAGTACGTTTGGGCGATTCTATATTTTTGATATAGCAGACAGGAGTTCACGAAATAACATCATATAACGAAGTCATAGGCCTAACAACGGGTCCACCCGACCGAAGATGTTTAATTATTATTTAGGGGCTCTACAGTTTCAAAGACACCTCACTCAGCTCTACCGGTAAGTCTGATTACGTGAGCAGAGTGGACAAGAAACTGATAGCAATATACCGGTATATGCAATTCCTGAACTTATTGACCGATTTTATCATGACTTATCGAAAATTTTCGCGCTTTGCGCTGGATCCCTAAACAGTACGCCTGCAACTACAATTTCGTGGCAAAAGCGAACAACGTGATGTGGGGTCGGTTTATCACACTATAGGAGACCAAGACTCAAGTTTTTTGGGGGCCTGACGAAGTGCTGTTTCGTTCCTACCCGGAGATGTTTAATTATTATTGAGCGGACCTACTTTTTCAAACCTCACCTCACTCAGCTTGACCGGTAAATCAGATTACGCGAGCAGAGAGAGGATAAAAATTGATAGCAATATATATGCATTTCCCGATCATACTGACCGATTCAGTCATTAATTATTGAAATTTGTCGCGCTTCGCGCGGTTAGGCGAGTACAGCTGACTCACTAAACGGACACCCAATTCAGATGATAAGAAGTAACCGTAAAAGCGTATAGCCTGAGGGGGATATGGGGGTCGAAGCCCCCCAGAAGTTAGATTTATCACCGTATGGGGGGCCCAAGACCAACGTTTGGGGGGTTGGCAAAGTGCTGTTACGGCCCTGGTTATAATAGACAAAATCGCCAGCTTTTAATGTCGTGCAATATATACTATCTTTTACAACTGTGTAAGTGAATATTGAATAAAATGTCAATACCGTGGCATTGTACCACATCTCATTCGTAATTTCGTTTTACCTTTAAAAAAACCAACCCCTATTTTACCTTTCATGACATAATGTGCTCAACCACAGAATCCATCAACAGATGTTTGCCATCGTTCATTCCCATTCCCCGTTATCCCCAACCTATCGCAATAACATAATTGAATCAAGACTGCATGGGCATAGCATGGTTCTTATATCAAGAAGCCAATGGTATAATCCGCGGCTGCAACACCAATGGGTGCGGGTTCGAGTCCGACCGAGGTCCACTTCTGAATTCCGATACCTAAGTGTTGGAGGTTTACCTAGGCTCCTCCTCGCCACCTCATCCGCGTCAGCGGTGTCTCACAAAAGCCTAAAGGTGGGCCGTGCTATAAGTCGGCAGTTACGGAAAATAAGAAGAAAATCGGCCTGGTCGACCATAGTAGTCGACAAACACCATGGATACCCAAAAAGCAAAGAAAAAAACAAACAAAAGCCGATGACGAAAAATTGTGGAGTATACACCAATGTCAGAATGAAGAAACACGTTTTGTCACCAGCAGTGCACGCACAACTTCAGTGTTGTTAGTCAACAACTGCTGTTGTTAAACGTTCTTTCTCCATTCTTGACAAGCTACTGAGTAAGGACAGACACTTTCTATCCTAGAATGTAGGAAAGTATATTTCGTTGAACTACAACAAATTTTAATTATTTCGACCATAATACGTGATGTAACTACTGGAATTCTTCATAGGGCGAGTTTTATTTAAAATAAAGTTTTTTCGTGTAAAAATTTTTGAGTTTTCGAGTCAAATAAGTTTTTCAGTCCAAACCACTTCGAAAGGACAGACAGTTCCGACCAGAAATGAAGGTAGGTAGTACAATTCTAACTTTATGTGGTAAAATACCTAATTTGCATAAGTGTGGTCGAAATTTGGTCAAATTAAGTTTTCCACGGCAAAAAAATGTAGTAATTCTGATTTTTTTTTTGGTCTAAATTATTCGATTTTTAAGGAAGAAAAATCAACCGAATTATAACGATTAAATTATGTGGAACTATAGTATAGAGTCCCGATCAGTAAGTATTCAATTTATATAGTTTGTTTGTTTATTTGTTTTTCTGCGTGTGGCGTCAGTCATGTATGGCATGTATATGTCTTTACATTGATTTTGTGGCTTCGTTGAGAGAAACCACAACGTTTTGTTGCCTATTCAAGAACTACGGCGATGAAGCATCCGCTCACATTTACAATCTCTCTTTACATATCGCTTACAAACTCTACACTCTCGCACGCATAAGACAATAATTATCGAATTTCATGTTACTATTTAATTAGTGGAGAGCGTCGATCAAATTAAAAATGTTGCGGGTAATAGTCCTTAAATGTTCTTACAGTCGTTACTATTTGGAAAAAATACTGAATATATCGTCAAAGAAAGAAAGATTTATTGAAAACAACGAATGTTACGTAATGAGGCGACAATTGACCACTTCGCAGTGACCTCTTATTCATTGTCAGGTTTGTTGACTCACAATGAAATTTCACGTATATCGAATCAACGACTGCACTGTCCATTCGTACATTTTGCTTTACAACTTGTAAATTATACAATTATTTCTAATAGGCATGATATACTACGCGTTTTGTGCGGAACCTGCATATTTTATTCGAGTGCACTCTTACCGAAAAGAGTGTGTATTCACACCAAATGTGCCGAAAAGAATGGTACACGAAAACAGGACCTTACTCAGAATGATATCGCTGTCATAAATCCTACGTTCCTAGATGCATGCATAATTTATATTCAAATGTTGTACTCGATTTATACCGCGGTATAAGTCCGAGATAAGTTCGGGTTCCGTGTGTCATGGGCGTATATTCAGTCCCGTATATAGAGAATGGCACACGGGTGGAAATACGCAGTCTTTACCTTAAGAATGTGGAAATCACGTGCGCGCGGACGTTTGCCAGCTATCATTCGAATGTTCTATATATGTGTGTGAGTAGGTAATGTATATTGTATATAATAATGTGTTAGTCTGAAACACGTTCGCTTAGGCTTGGGATTAATTATTATTAATCTGCTTTTAGCGACAATAACATCTGTTTGATTATAGCTGGTTTTTTCAACGCAATCTGCAAGATATCCGTGAAGCGATGTGTGGTGAATAATATTGAAGGCCAGAAACAATGAATTTATTATTAGCATTATGATTAGTTTAGGTTCGCGCACGCCTGGTCGGGCGCACGCATTGACATATAGTTATTTGTAGTGAATATTTCGCGACATTTAGTGACAGTTTTCCGAGTAAAGTATATGCATTATGTCAGACTGCGTGTACGCTAGGTTTATCTAGTATGATTCAGCATATAGGTTCCCTCGGCGTAACTACAAGTGTACTTTGACTACAGACCTGTGTGGGGAGGAATTCTTACTTTGCGGTCTGCAATCGTAAACCTAATATTACCTCTTATTTTGCCGATTACTTTGCAATATACCAGTAACGCCGTGCCAAAGCTACAAATTCTCTTCCGTATTTACACCAGCATTGGATTTGCAAGTAGTAATCCGCATATGCTCTAAGCCAGGGGCCTCAAATACGCGGACTGCGAGTATAGTTTGGGCGGTCCGCGTCGAAATTTGGATTTACAAATACTTGAAAATAGTTAAGAGCTACATTTCATTTTATCAGATTTCAAAAGTTACAATTCAGCCTGAATTTGCCCCGAAAACACGAAACGACTGATCAAACTTCACTATATCACATCACTTTCAAATGCTACCATGCGATGGAAGATTTGCTATTGCGTCGATAGCCTAATTATGACGATAAAACATGACCCGTATCACGATTCGAGACTAAAAATTGTGACTTGGAGTTGGACGCGACCTTTCACAGAAATACTCGGACTGACTCGGTGACAAGATAAAAATGACTCGAGATGACTCTGAGTGACTCGGCGTGACATGGTCATAACTATGCACGCAAAAAATATTATTCGCTTGTCCAGGGAGGTAGTAATAGATCAAAATGCCGTAGCATTGTATTTCGCTCTCAAATCAAGGCTTTATAACAAGCAGTAGCATTCTGTTGTCCCGTTCAATATATACTCAGTTGCATCTTGGGTCCCGTAATCGATGTTATCATCGCCGAATAAAGACGGCTTCACCGCTGTAACACCAATGGACTGTTCGGCGATTGGACAATTTTAGCACTATGACACATTGATATTTACATTTATGTGTTAATTTATCTGCTACACTATTACAAACCTGTATTAGGCTATACTGCATCCGTGTGCCATGGATGTATATTAGGGCTGTTCAAAAATAAACTTTTTTCGTGAATCTTGCTAGCTACGTGATTAAATCGTTAGGTGGCCTTAAAAACGACGCACACCAAATTCGAATTCATTCCAACCAATATTCGCGGATTTCGTACAGTTTGAAAATTTCGGATTTGCCCAAAAATGCCAAAATAAAAATTCAAATTTTTCTGCCAACCCCATAAAATTGTTGGGCTGTCTTCAAAAACGATGCAAAACAGATTCGACTCAATTCCAAAACGTAGAAGTGGAGTTATTTCAGTTTTCCTTTGATAATTCTGGGATTATCCTTGATCGGTGGACCGTCCGCCGGTCTTTTCGTTTACAGCGCTTACATAAACTCTGCTACATGATGTCATATTACAATGGGCTCCATGGAATACATATGGTTTTGCGATTAGAGATATAGCTACACGCAATGAAAGATACCGATCGCAATATATACTGGATGCAGCACAATACATATTACCGAATATTAAAATACTGTTACATATTGTCAACTAGTATTGACGTCGTTGGCAGATTGTATATGCTTCTAAAACGGGCTGAAAAATTTTGAATGATTTTGATTTTGAGTGCACGAGTGAATTCATTTCTAAGGTGTAAATCAGTAGTGGCAAACTTTTTTACTATTCACGGCCTCATTCCGATTAATCATGTTGCCTGCGGCCACATTGGATGGCATAGTCGCGATGAACTAGATTAACGCCAAGTACCGATGTTAAGCTGTCCATGCCTATTTCCAGTGAACTCCAAACTTATCTATTAACTCATATCCGCTTACTACACGCACCGAAATCGCGAGTGGTCATGTTATGGGAACGGTTATATGATCGCGCGTAGTGCGATAATCTTTCAGATTCACTCATGAACTTCGTAATTAAACTTAATAATTTCACGTATTGCTATCAAACATTAATTCCTTCTCAGCCCATGTGATCGCATTCGCCGGCAGAGTTGATCAAGGGGTATCTTCGAAAATTGAGGATAAGTTATACGTATTGATACATCATGCTGTGGGCCAATTGATTTAAGTCACTTTTTTTCATGCTATTATTGCTTGAACTCCCAATTAGACAATCATTGATCGACATAGCTCTCTCCCCCCTAATTTATAAGCAACCTAAAAGTATGAAAATGTGCCCAATTTTCGGCCCAAAATCATAAATTTAACCTTGGCCCTTTTTCTGCCAATTACGTCGCAGTAGATCAGGGACGCCATACCAAAGCTGCAAAGTATTTTCATCAGCCAAAATGTTTCTGGAATTCCCAAATTCAATGCCATGACAACAGGTGCATGGAACCGCATCATGAAACACTGAAACGATTTTTCTCACTCTCACAATCGCGTCGGCTAGATTTCTGTCCTGAATATTTCTATATTTATAATATCTACGTTGTCGCGTCGTGAACCAATTTAAAAATATGCAAGGTACTCTATGTTGCAAGATACTAAACGCCT
Source organism: Botryllus schlosseri (assembly GCA_000444245.1). Classification (NCBI taxonomy): domain Eukaryota; kingdom Metazoa; phylum Chordata; class Ascidiacea; order Stolidobranchia; family Styelidae; genus Botryllus; species Botryllus schlosseri. The sequence continues at coordinate 10,296 of ATSW01099749.1, read as the reverse complement.
GCAATATTCGAATTACCTCCGACGAGTATTCGTAAACGAAAGAATAAATGGTGAACAATTTTCTGCTGCATTGTGTTTGAGGCGAAGAAGGATGACGAACAATTTCGAATCGTTGGGCACATGTCTTCTTGGATATTACAGATTGTTCATGATGACGCACCTGGACATTTTGATCCCGGCATCCGTTCAATACTCCTTGCAACTTAGTCTTGGTAAGACAACAATCTTGGAGCTCCAATTCCTTGCAATCTGACAGCTTCAGAATGTGAACGAGTATTTCATATCCATCTTCATTCATTGAATTGTCGATGATACCGAGCTTTTGCAACTAAAACGATCGTCGAACATCGTATAAATAAAACAACATTATTAGGCTTCGAAAATGAAGGTTACTGTCAGTAAACTGTAAAATACGATCAGTATGACATTACTGTGCTACGATTGCTTCGCCATCATTTCAAGGAAAATAATTTTGCAATTGAGACTGGGCGAAATGGAGGGCTCGGAAGATACGATTTCGAATCGAGAATTGATCCTCGAGTCGAGTAGAATGTTTTAGATTTCATTTGATCGAATACACTCAAACACAATGGAAATTTGTAAAATTACCTATGAGCTAGTTTCCTGACATTACTTTGTAACTCGATCTTCTGAGTAACAATTGTATGGGGCCGTTTTCGACGTAGAATTCTGTTTACTTGAATGATAACAATATCTGCCTCTTTCAAAAAGTTGTCGCCATTAGGATATCGGCATGTAAATCCGTCGGATTGAATCCACGGAAACGGCAGGTCTACTGTGTTCGACAGCTTTAAAGCATACCTTTATGTAGTTTTTGTGAATACTAATTTACTAGTGACCAATCGATAGCGACAATATTACGGTTTGTACGTCACTCAGCGAGTATTCATAAACACTTTTGGGAAGTCGAAATGAGACACTCGGTCTTTACGTCACTCAGCAACTATATAGAATCTCAAATGTTATAATAGACGAGAACAACAGCTTTTAATGTCGTCCAATATATATACACTGTTTTACCAATGATTTGAATTTCGATTGCATGTAGAACAAAGTGTCCCGAATGCAAAGCCACGAGGCATTTAATTTTAAAAATATGCATTTATCGCTGTGCAGAAAATACTCAGGGCCTGCAATATTGAGAGCACTTATAGCACGGTCCGCTTCGATGCTTTTTTAAGAAACCGCAAGAAGGGAGCCTAGTAACGCTAAAACTTGGCTGGGAAGTCTGGAGTCGGCCTCGGTCAGACTCGAACCAATTGGTGTTGCAGCCGTGAATCATACCATTATGCTATCTCGTCATGTCGATTCAGCTTAGAGCACGGTTGTCAAACTCAAATGGCGACGCGGGTCGGATTCAAACCTCCAAATCTGTCACTGGCCGGACTATCAACCAACTCGGTTCAAAATTTTGCCACCTTTCCTTACTTTTTACTTGAATACTTTATTATCAATCATATATACACAATAGTACATTAAATCATATCACGGACCATAGTGTTTATATCCTAGCAACGACTTTATTCGCGAACAATGGAATTGGTAAAATGCGATGATTTGCCTGTTGAGTAAAGTTATGGAGCGCTAAATCAGTGACACTAATGACGATATAAGTTGACGCATTTCTATGCTCCCTTTTTAGTCGTTTCTTTGTTTGATTTGAGGTATTCGTGAGGTTTGTCAAATACTATGGTGATTTACACCAGGCCAATGTGCTTCATTTAAATTCCGTAGCTGCTGACTTGCTGCACGTCCCACTCATGCTTTTATGAGACATCACTTACGCGGCAGACTTGGACAACTAAGAAATTTTTAGCATTTTCGAATTATATTAGAATTAGAATTAGAGCTCTACATTTTTTCCAAATTAGATTATAATTAGAATTAGAGCTACACAGCTTTTTTCCAAATTAGAATAGAATTAGAATTAGATCAACCCAGTTATTTCAAAATTAGATTGAATGAAATTCTGAATGATAAATGCAGCAAAAAGTTCAGCTTATATCAAATCACAGTGGAGTTTCATAACCAAGAGAATGGTTAACGTCTGTTAATCAAGATTTACTCGCTTTGCACTATGACAGGGCTCATCAACACGTGACCCGCGAGGTCGTATTTTGTGACCGGCGATCTGATCTGTGAATTTGAAACAACGCGAATAAAGCATTTTGAATTGCGGAAATTTATTTCAGTTTTAAATTATTATTATTGTTGATGTTTTAAATAAACTTATTCGTCTGTCCTCAACAACACTATTCCTCGCTATAGCGAATATGGCTTCAACGATGGCATCAGCATTCCGTCGATGGTGAGTCAGCTTGTATAAATTGGCACATTGTCATGGCGTACAATGGGCCCGACACCGCCAAGCCCAAGACCGAGACACTTGGAAAACGGCTTACGGCGTCCCCACAACCGATCCTTAGGATGAGATAGTGTACCACATGGCAACATGTCTGGCTAGCCCCAATATCCATTGATTAGTAACCGACCTCGCTGTGTATGCAGGGCCGTACGAAATGCCCATATTGACCAATTGAAGTCGAGCTTCGAAAATCGTCAGCAAAAGACACTGACGAGGACGCATGAAAACGAGAAAGATATCGATGATGAATGGATACGTAACTGGAAGTAGTCCGAGAAGAGTTCCAAAGGCAAAGATCAATGAACATTGCAACATTCATTATCATGGCACAAATAACATGATTCGGCGTTAAGCGTCACAATTGTTCCAGAAAACCAACAAACAAGCTACTATGCCATGGCTATTATTCGTCGCACAACAACTACTAATTCTGTTCGGTGTAAGTAATGCAATGGCGGTTTGGCTCTGGATTTCCCTGTGCGAGAGGGACTCGCTGCAACATGCCGCGGTCAAATAGACATTATCAGGACAACAATAAATTAGATTAGAATTAAAATTTGGGAATAGGAACATTTCACAAATTAGATTAGAATTAGAATTAGAGCATAAGAACAATTCATAAATTAGATTATAATTTAATTGGAGCATAGAAACATCTCACAAATTAGATTAGAATTAGAATTGGAGCATAAGAACAATTCATAAAATAGATTAGAATTCAAATTACAGCATAAGAACAATTCACAAATTAGATTAGGGTGATAGCAGATAAAAACATGGCAATGACACTTTGTATGTTCAGATCAGAGATGGGTGTGATTATTGAAACAATTTCCGAAGAAGCGCTGAGTACAAAAATGTCAATCATTATCCAAGATAGAGTACGAGATCATGAGATCGACCTGGATAAGATTAGAATTTAAACGTTTAATCTGGATCGTCAGTCGCTTCGTGATAGCGCAAAAACTACACGAACACGGCCACGCGCATTCTTGCGACAGCTCAGAGCCCAATTCTGCCTACAGAATTTGTATTCAGCAACACTGGCCGTACGTTACTCTTCTATACGTCCGGGAGCATTGGACTGTCGAAGAGGAGCAGTTTATGAAGCTGGAGGAGACGGAATTTTACCAATATAGTTCGTGATGATTTAGATCAGTGGTTCTTAACCTTGTCTCCAGCGCCTCCCAGTGGGCTACTTGGATTTTGAAGGGGCGGAAACGCTCAGGGAACGAAATAGGGAGCATTGGGCTCTGGTGGCGGTTGGGGCGCTGAAGAAAATGGTATCGCAGTAGATGGTGTAGTAAGGACCTATGATTATTCCTCACAACGTTTTTAGTCGCGCTCATCGCGAAATACCCATCGACCCATGATTCCATGAATGCAGTGGTTTATTTTAAATCATGTAAAATGAATTTGGGGTACTTTTGGATTGCTAATTCCCCGTTATAACACTCCTTTCACGCTATCTACTCCCACTAGTTTTGACATCTTCCTATTCTTTCATTGTATCACAGTCCTGTGATGTTTTGAAATGATGAAAATATTAATAAACTGATACTTATACTGATAGCTGGGGTTGTTTTCCATAACATCTCTTTAACTAGGTATTTTATCCTGATGCGCACTGCGCGCCTAAATCGCAAAGGCGCTAAAGGCTACTGAACAACTTTCGGGAGTGATGTCCTTTGTACATTAAAGGTGTTTTGCAGCTTTTTGGCAAAAACGAGTAACTAAATATACTTGTATTTGAAAGCGACAAAATTATCTCATCAGAATATTTCGTAATCGTATCATAAAGGCTGCTGAGTGTTGTTACCCGCATTCATGTTGAAGTTAATAGCAGCGCTAAATATAACGTGAGCAAATCTCTACAACATTCTCAGTTGATTGAGGGGTCACACAAAGCCATAAAACGAAACGAATACAACTTCATTCGCCGTATTGGCAATCGTGGAGGAGAATTCGAGATGTGTCCATCGATCTCGAACCAAATACTATGAGCCCGTAGTTTTTACCCGATGGTTGTTATAACAAGCTGGATTTGATCCCGAAAACAGCATAAAAAATTATACCGTGAATTTGTCGAGTGGTCTATTAGTGAATTCCTAACCCGAAGGCGGACTTCGACCACTTACCCATTGTTTTTTACTCCCCCCTTAAAAATAGGGGGCGCCAGACTTATTTTTATGATTCACTATGCTTCGGACCACTAAAACCTTAGATAATCGAATTCATGGAACCGGATGAATTTTCCGTGACTGGGAAACAGTTACAGTGTAAAACATCAGATGTGGGCGAAGATCCTACAATAGTATTCTTGACAAAAAGAGCGCAAGGATTTTCAACCAAGGAATACCTGAATTATTCTGGTGATTATTGATACGATTGTGCGTAGTTTTGTGAATAGTTTGATTTCAGAGTAATAAATGCAATGAATGTATAAATGTGTGTAATTGTGGTTCTTGTTGCGACAGTGAACGGCAGACGATTCTGTAGGTGTGAAAAAGCGGTATGGAAACGTGCGAATAATTCGATGCAGCTGAAAGTCGGAATTATTCAGGTTACGCACGGATCAACAGACAGCATAAAAAGGATTAGAGTTAGAATAAGAACACCCTCTATCATCTGTTACGACTGAACTATGACGTCTTCATTATTGTTAGAATCATGCGAGCGATCCCTATAGTTGTAACGCTAGTATGCCACCACATCTATATAAGCTACGTTAACATGTGACCGCGTCATTAGAATAGGAATATATCTATCTCACGGGGAAGCGAGTGGCGCAGTTGGTTAAACACTTGGTTGGTGGTCCGAGTCTCGGCGCTGCCATGTTTCTATGCGATTCGATCCGCTGTAAATACAGCGTATTGAAAAGCTCAGACGAAGAGAGAGCCGAACTCCTGAATGATGACAGCAAATGACCCGGAAAAAAGACTCAAGTCTGATGGGCAAGTCAATCTGGCAAAACAAATGTACTATTCGTCATCGGCAACCTTGAAAACCCTATAACAGCTCCTAGATTTACTGCCGAATTCATTTTTTTCATTTAGTTGACCAGTGTTATTGTTTGTTGCAGAACGCAATCGTCAAGATATCTACGGTGCGATGTGTCGTGAATAATATTGAAGGCCAGAAATGATGAAAGTATAATAGCATGGAGATTAGTTTGACTTTGGTTCGGTTAGGTTAGGTTCGGTTTTAGGAGTTTTTGGAGGATCGACATGATGTTTCTTGATAGCACAAAAAGCACGCTAATTCGCTCGTAGGGATTGACATGTTGTTATTACTAGCGACTTTTTAGCGACATTTAGTGACCGCATTCCGCATAAAGAATGAGCATTATGTCACACTGCATGTCCGCTAGAGTTCCCTGCTATTGTTCGACATAGCTCCGTCCGTCATAATTTGCATTTCACAAGCAACCTTAGAGAACGGACATACCTGTGTTGAAATGCTCACTTTTCGGTCTAAAATCGTAAATATTGTATTGCCGCATATTTGACGCTTTTGCAGTAATCCAGTAACGTCATGCCAAAGCTAGACATTATTTCTCTATTTACACCAGCAGTAGTTTTGATAGTGATAACCCGAATGATATAAGCCTGGGTCCCGAACACGCGACCCACGAGGACATTCTGCTCGGCCACGTCAAAATTTTGGATTTCCAAGGAGGCGATTCTTGAAAGCAGCTCAGAGCAAAATTTCTTTTCGTCAGATTTGAAAAGTTATCATTCCCTTTAAATTGGCACAAAAAAATAATAAAATACTGATCAAAGTTCGTTATATGGCATCACGTTCAAACGCTACTATGCGGTGGAAGATCTGCTATTACATAGAATAACCTAATCTTGATGATAAAACATGAACCGTATATGATTCGAGACTGAAAATTGTGACTTGGAGTTGGAGGCGACCTTTCGCTGAATTACTCGGAACGACTCGGTGACAAGATGGAAATGGCTCGAGTCGACTCCGAGTAACTCGGAGTGTCGTGACATGTTTATAACCATGAACGCTAAAATTATTATTCGCGTGACCCGGGGATCGTTGTAGACGATAAAGTCGTGACATGGTATTTCGCTATCGACGCAAGTTGTTATAACAACATTTAGCATTCTGTTGCCTCCTTAATGTGCAGTCAGTTGCATCTTTGATCCCTTCATCCATAGCTTTATGACCGATTAAAGATGGCGAATACCGCAATGGCACGCTCCACCGCTGCGACACCAGTAAAGTACAATCCAACGCTGTTTTATTTTGACTTGGGCAATGACATGACCAATAGCCTATACCAGGTGCCGGCAACCTTTTATGTGCAGCGTGCCAAATGTCAAAAAATGTCGATTTTTTACCAGCTTGCGTGCCAAACATTTAAATTATTAATATTTAACGTTTCAAGCAGCAAGGAATACCACCAACCGTTTTTCTGCACCTGGCAACGCCATTCGTCACGCCAGCAATTCTTGATTGGTCGTGAAGGGATTGAATTTTGGACGGTACCGCACCCGACCTATCGCTTATATGTAGGCTCACGTGATATTTACATAATTTATTTTCAGTCGCGCCATTGGGCAATGATCGATCTTGTGTGGTTGATTGGATCGTTTCCAAGTCCACTATGTTCGTTACCGTATCCAATAAATGACAGGCCATTCAGTGTAGCTACGATGATATGGTCTGATGATGATGAAAAATGTCTCCCCCCTCCCCACAGTCTCTTTCAAATCGGTTAGGTGTCACATTCAGGTCGGTTTGACACTATATTTGTTGGCAAAGGTCGCAGTCAAGCGATAAGGATTGTCGTTGCTCAAGATATTGAATCGCGTGCACACCAGACTCTACTTCCGAGAGACGAACACGATTCGCATTTCGACACGGGGCTTATTATTTTTCTTGGCAGATCTCATTTGATACATGCGGCTCAAGCTGCGGGTGCGGGCGCTGGCCATTCGGCGCTGGTCACTTCGGCGCCTTGACAGTGGACATATCAATGTCTAACGTTTTTGCCATCATGCAGCGGCTATTTTGTTTCAAGGTTTTATCGCCGCCAATCATTTTGGCAACGTATAGACCGCCTGTTAGTCGCATGGTCGGATGTTGTCCGAAACTCTAGATCTAGGTCGTGTATTCTATAGCGTGAAGATGCCCAGCGTCGTAATGCCGGTTCCGAAGCTGCACTCCCGTAGGCTACACAGTGAATAACACTCCTAGACTAAAGCATCCAAACGTTTTCAAACGATATTCGGTTGACGTTCTTTCACAACTGCTAATACGGTTGACTCATTTTTGTACATTATGCATAGATTTTTAAAACTTTTTATAAATACAACATATATATTTATCTATTTATTGGGGGTTCCCACAGCATAATTAACACATCAGGCTCTATGTGTCGGAGGTTTCTCTGGGCTATCCATTGCCGATCTCACTGCAGTTGCAGTGCATTGAAAAGCCCAGATTGAAAGTGAGCCGTCCTAGAAGTCGGCAGCAAAGACCTCGACGGGGACGCATTGGTGCGAGAGAGACTGACCTCTGGATGTGCGAAAGAATGAAGAAGTCGTCCCCAAGATTAACACAAAGACAAAGACTTATGAACATTACAAATATTCGTGTCGTGGTGCACATAGCCTGAAAAAGGCGAGAAGCACCACTGTAAAATGTGAAATAATAATAATAATTTTGGATCGCCTACGAGCATTTCACGTTTTGAAAACTTCTGTTTCACTTTTTGCAAAAACATGGTATGAGTATGTCGTTTCCGTGAAATCATTTGGCATGCCATGAAAAATCATTTCGCGTGGCACAAATGGCACGCGTGCCGGGGTTTGCCTACCCCGGGCCTACACTTATCAATATGGGACCCCAAACCTAGATTCGGCCATGGTGCCTATTTCTCATAATTGCGACAAATGATGCGTGCTCCCTGCCTAGTAGAACGACAATTTTAGTCAAATATTTGTGAATGTGGTTTTCATTGGTGCCACGCGTAAATTGGTAAAATAAGTAGTAAATCATAAGTTCACTATATTTGCGGAATCTCAATCTGCTATTCCGGCCAATAGTACAATTTCACCTCGTCAAATACGACATACTTGAACATACATTGAATACCCATATTGACGTCGTGTTCCGCAGGGTAGTCAAAAATTTGGAAATTGGCCCCCGAGTGCATTTGAGTCAAACATCAAACACTAAATTGATTTTCGTTACTCAGTCGGCGTTGGTGGTTAGATTTCTAACGTGGGCTATTATCCTATAATATATACTGATAATATGACCGTCCACCGGTCGTTTCGTTAACAGCGCTTAAATAAACTTCGTTACATGCTGTCATTTTACAATGAGCTTCATGGAATACATGGTTTTGCGGCCAGATATATAGCGACACATAATGAAAGATAAAGCTCGCGAAATTTTCCGGATGCAGCACAATAGCCTACATATTCCAGATTATTAAAATACTGTTGCATATTGTCGACTAGTTTAGACGTCGCTGGCAAATTGTAAATGCTTCAACACCGGGATGAAAAAAAATTGAATGATTTGAATTTTGAGTGCATGAGAATCAAGCTCTCTTGAATGAAAAGCTTAGCTGGAATTCCTTTCCAAGGGGTGAATCAGTGGTTGCAAACCCTTCTCCTATTCACGGCTGCATTACGATTAATCATGTAGCCTGCGGCCACATTCCATGGCATAGTCGCGATGAACTATCAGGATGCAAAATACCGATGTTAAGAGATTCATCTCCATTTCCGGTGAGCTCCAGACTTATCTATTAGTTCATATTCGCTTACTACACGCACCGGCACCGAAATCGCGAGTGGTCAATTGGTCATGTTACGGGAACGGTTATGATCGCGCGAAGTGCGAAAACCTCTCAGATTCACTAATGAATTTCGTCATTATTGTTGATAGTTTCACATATTCCTATCAAACATTAATTCTTTTTCAGCCCCCGTGATCGCATTCACCGGTAGAGTTGATCAAGGGGTGTCTTCAAAAACTGAGGGCAAGTTTTGCATAATGGTGCATCATGCTGTGGGCCAATTTTTATCAGTCACTTTGTTGCATGCTGTTATTTCTTGACCTCCCAAGTTGACAATCATTAATCGGCATAGCTCAATCCACCCTAATTTATAGGCAACGTAAAAGTATGAAAGTGTGCCCAATTTTCGGCCCAAAATCCTAAATGCAACATCAGCCCTTTTCTGCATATTACCTCACAATAGATCAAAGAAGCCATACCAAAGCTGCAAATTATTTTTCGCATTTCTACCACCAACAATTTTCCTAGAATTCCCAAATTCTAATCCATGACAACAGGTGAATGGAACCGCACCAACAAACCCTAAAACGATTTTTATCACTCTTTCGGCCTTTTCGGCTAGATTTATGTCATGAATATTTCTATATTGATGATATCTACGCTGTCGCGTCGTCAACAATTTTAAAAATGTCCAAAGTAATCTGTGTTGCAAAATACTTAACCCCTGCGGTGTTCGAATTACCTCCGCCGAGTATTGGTAAACGATAGAATAAATGATGAACGATTTTGTGCTGCATGGATTTGAGGCGAAGTAGGATGACGAACAATTTCGAATCGTAAGATGACATGTCTTCTTGGATATTACGGATTGTTTATGATGACGCACCTGGATATTTTGATCCCGACATCCGTTCAATACTCCTTGCAACTTAGTCTTGGTGAGACAACAATTTGCGAGCAGCAATTCCTTGCAATCTGACAGCTTCAGAATGTGAACGAGTATTTCATATCCATCTTCATTCATTGAATTGTCGAAGATATGGAGCTTCTGTAACTAAAATGATCAAATATCGGATAAAATGACTTTTATTATGCTTCGAAAATGAAATCGAAATTACTGTCAGTAGACTTTAAAATA
>ATSW01099738.1:0-13914 GCA_000444245.1 Botryllus schlosseri | reverse complement strand
ATATTATAGATGGTCATGGTCATGGATAAAATAATTAGGTACATCTAACCATAATAGGACCCTGTCTGAACACATGTGACTGTTAAATTCAATTACATTTCAAACGCAAACCTAGTAACAGTTTTTTGTTCTCAATGGCAGCGGGACTTACAAATGAAGCATTCGCAGTAGCGGGCTTTTATTTCTGGGCCCCTTGTAACTACAAGTTTCCACAAGACGTCAAGGAGTTTTGTTCAAACGCAGGTGGATGGCTGCACGAACCCAAGACAAAGGAAATCGTGGATTATATGAAGACAGTAGTCCTGTGCGTAATATACCTGGCATCTTGACGCTAGTGTCAAAACTGCAAGAGCGTTTTGATAGCATGTAACTGTGTACTTTATATAACATATTTGAGGAGCAGAGTAGCCTACAGTGGTTTTCCAAACCACAATATTATGGAATCAGAATTCTACCGTTCTACAATGCGATGGTGTCACATTGAGTTTATTAAAAATCTATACATAGGCACCCCTGAGTTTAACACCCCCTGACTACATTCATGTGGGAATTCATTGTACTTGTGGAAATACACATACCTATAAAACTATGTATAGATTTAGTAAGATTGACATATAGTACATTCTTCAACTGGAAGTCTTTCTTTGTGTTCTTTTTGGTGGCGCAAAATGAGCTATTTTTGAGTGGAAGTCAATGCTCAGATCTGCTTGGTTCTAGTCGTAACATAATTAGCCATAACAATACAACTGGGACGAATGCCTATCTTAGGATGCTATTTGAGTAGCTCGTTGGTATCTCCGCATATTTGAGGATTTATTTGGTCAGCAAGAGTCTCTCATTTAAACCGGTATTGTTGGGCTGCTAAAAAGTCTTCGGGGAGAGTCCGGAAACTATCTGACACAGCGGAACACACATATCATATACGGTTGTATGAGTCGTGAACCGTACGGTGCTACCGAAAATGAATATAGGTTCTATCTCCGTCCAGACCGTTTCCTGACGTTGACGGAAACGTGTTTCCCTAACCACAAACATAAGAGGACGATGTATTTTTATTTCATTCAACTGATCAGTTCACAGAATAGAACGTACCAAAGTTCGTTATCAATCGATAAAATTACAACTTGTCGCGTTGAAAATTCATGAGATTGGATAAAACACTTCGTTGTTTTCAGATAACTGCTTGGTCCAACTTCTGTAAATATAGAATATTAGGCTAATAAGCTAAAAGCCAAGCGTTAATTTGAAATTATATATTTCTAGGGGTACCGGATTCTATTACCAAGGCCTTGAAAAAATAGACGGCGCCTGGACATGGCTTCAGGGAGGTGTATGGGACGGTGCAAATCCAACGAGGTGTGATTTTGAAATTCGATTGGAATATTTACGCGGTGCTGTAGATGAGATTGCGATGCATTTATAATTTCAAGTAAATTAGGAAAAACGTACTGATTATGTCATTTTAAAAACAAAATATATTCCGCGTCGAGTTTACCTACTGCGCTATGCCAATTCTGATGCTCTGTCATATACTCAGTTCCATGAGGATATGTCGAAACTCGACATTAGGGCTCTTCAAAAATGACTTTTTTTCTCAAATCGTAGTGGCTACTTGATAAAATTGTTAGGTTACCTAATTTGCCTACACACAAAATTTGGTTCAATTCCAGCCAGTAACCGCTTTGCTACAGGAGAAGAAAGTTTCTATTTATTATATAAAAATAAATAATAAAAAATTTGAAAATGTTCTGTTCACCCCGTGAAAGTGTTAGGCTGTCTATAGAAACGATGCTCACCAAATTTGGTTCAATTCCAACCAGTGGAAGCGGAGTTATTGCCGTCGAAAAATTTGGATTTGAATAAAATAGTATTTACGTTGACCGATTCTTTGTTTATTTATTATAGTTGTGCTCACTGTCTGGCCTGCGATATCTTTGTATGTTCGGTCTTCTTGAAAGTTGTGGACAGATTTACGGTGCATTTAACTAGACGTAGCCAAGCCTTGCGATCAATAATTCAGTTTGAGGCACGATAGTTAAGGAATACAGCATTATAGTGCCTCTTTAATATATATTTATGGCTTAACTTACTGAGTAACAGTAGATTCATGCGATAATCTAAAGGCGTAAACTATACACACCTCTTCATGTAAGTGGAACGTCGGAAGATCTTGCAATGTAATGCATTTATTTATAGAAAAATGCTGTCGTGTAATACTCTTGTTACAGGATCGCCTGCACCAATAATAGTTTGTTAATTCATGATCAATGACACGGGAAATTCGTGGTGGTAGTGGATATGTCCAAATATGTCGCTGCAACCATTAAAGAACACAACCATTATATTCAGCACTGATAAATATTGCGGACGTCTACTGCGACTTGTCTGTTCGAAGTCATTACAATCATACTCATTTGAAACTTATTATCGTTGATTTATAGTAAACAAATTGCAGGACTTTGGTGACAGACTGCAATAACCCACTTTTTGACTAATGGAATGGTCGCCGTAGTCTGGAATGCTTCATCAGTTAAAGATACGAGTGTGCGTTATCTCTGAATATTAGGAATATATGGTAATCCTTCATGATCGACAACAGATAGGCCTACCTGAAACGTATTCGTTTGCGAGTATCGGTAAAACCTACGGACGACACGTTTTAGTAGGAGCTTATACTCTGCTAGCTACCGTTCAACTTGAAGGGTGAAAGACAGATTTCTGTTCTTTTTATGATAAACTATTGTGTAGAGCCCGACCGAGTTGGGATTCTCGATCCGATACCGATAAAACTGATATCTAGTAATTTTACCCATAACTCCGATATATTCAGCCGATATTAAGAATATATGGAATCCAGCTGAAGACGCATATATAACACCTCACGGTATTTATTTGAACAGATTTACAGCAATTGCTATGCATGAACATGAAATGAATGATCTGGGGGCTATAAAACAAATCAATAGTCCCAGTTTAGCAGTCGCAGTTTATAGTTTAGCAGTCGCAGTTTATAGTTCATGAAGCATAATTTCTTGGCACTTTCTAGGAGTGAACTTATGTGTTCATCATAAATGGGGCATATAGTAGGCCACCAAACACAGTGACAGGCTTTCTTTCGGTACCATAGTTGGTTGCACAGCAAGAATCGGAAATCATTCTTTATTTTGGTTCCACCACTGCAGGGAATCTTCCTCTTCTGTCCTTCAATGATTGCAGCAATTATTGATATACTCCTGGCAGCGACAGGGCACCTGGAGCCTTCAGCACATCATAAACAAATCGCTGAAGAGAATGTGCAAAACAACACGAATGGCTCACGTCTGCTCCACCCATCCCCTTGAGGTCCCGACGACCATGACTCGATCAACAATTGGTCAATCTTTTAAGCTCTTTTGCTAGAATTGGTCCATGTCGGCATGGAATCAAATATATTCTTATGAATTGTGGGTTTCACTCCACTTTGGTTTGGTTTTCTCTCAATGCCCTCGTATTCGGTATTCCATATCAAGATGGCCCCTCATACGATTCCATACATTACTAGTATTTTTCGCTTTCTTAGTCTCGAACCTCGGCTTATGCGCATCCTGCACATATCCAAAATAATACCACCAGCACTGTTTGCAGAACAATATGCGTCGCTTCTCTCCGTCATCACGAGGGTCAATGTAGCTTAAATGAAGTTCTAATTTATCTGGTTGCAAGAAGTCTTCCGCAGACAGCTGACAAATATCTACTCGATGTCTGCTCTCTGGTGATTGGTGTTCGATCATCGCATTCTCAATGAAATCACCGGGGCATATCGGTGAACGTATATTTTTCACAAACTGGCCTGTGCCCGTATGCAGCTTGGCCATATATTTTTATAATTTACCGAAAAGCAATGAATACCTGACGTCTTCTCTGACTCCCTACTACCATATTGCGACGTCACGAAAATGGCCGATATTTTTCACCTCCTGTGGCCGATACAGATATTTCCTTCCAGGTGTGATATCGACTCGATATTATTGGTGAGTCGATAATCGCTTGGGCTCTACCATTGTGACAATGATTTAGTTTGATCACATATATTTATTGCTTACTATTGTTTCACTTATGAAAGCTTCAGCAAATGTAATATATGTTTTAAAGCAGTTGTTCTCAACCGGCGGTCCGCGGACCGGTACCGGTGCGCGACGACTTTTTTGCCGGTCCGCGAGAAATATTAGGATTTTATGCCTCAATTTATAGATGCAAGATTTGTAAAATAAATAAAACGTCAAATTTTAAACTGATGCAGAACTTCGTGAGGTAAGATTAGGCCATGTCATGTCCGACTTGACTTTCAGTTCAAGCTGTCTCCGGTGACGACATACGAGCGACTACTAGTTTACTCGCTAAACCGCGAAATTCGTACGATCATTCGTTTTCGATTCATTAATTTTGTGGTTGGCCAGGTGTCGCGGTTGACATGTGATTTCGTGCGCCGCATTGTAATCGAAGTAGGCTACGTCTGTTAGTAGTGGGGAATGAGCAAGATAGCTCGACAAAGTGCTTGGTCCTACTGCAAAATTCTTCATCTCTGGATATTGTCCGAGTGAAGGATATTATTAGAGTTATCGCTGTCGGTCAATCCATGGCCCACGTCGCGAAATTACCCTATGTTTATCTTGACAAGACAATTTTACCTCGACTCAGCACTCAATAAATACTACCGCAAAATCACATGATTATCATAAACATATATTAATAATGAACAAAACGTCAAAATGTCACTCTCTAGTACAGAGGTGGTATGGTGCGGTATAACACGCGAAATTGGTATCGACTATACGCCGCGTTCCCTCTAGGGTCCGCAACAGAGAGAGTCGGCGGATACGTTGGCCAGCACTTTGTTGCACGACAGAAAACGTTAACGGACTAACGGTAAAACATCGGATAGAATAACAGCGTTGGTCGTACAGCGTCGGTCGATCGTCGGGTAAAAAGCCAGCAGCAGTCGTCAGGTATAAAAGCCGGCGAGAATCGAATGAAGCTCTTCTTTAAATAGACGGAATCCCGACATGGTCAGTGGTCACGCGCAATGATTAGCAATGATTGGTAAATTGGATGATCCGGCGTCGAGCGAGTATGAGCGGTACACCAATCCGCCATAAGGGTCCCCCTCTTGGAGAAGCTTTAGGTACAGAATGAGAGCGATTCAGATCGAGAAAAAAATCACTAGAACGGAGTGAAATCGCATAGCAACCAGGCATGTAATCCACACATCGAATAAACAATACATGTTCAGTACATACCGAAGGGTTATAAATAGTGAGACACAACAAAGCGATAAAAAAATTCAAATCTGCATTTCAAACACTGGTGCGAGTACGAAATTTTGCAAGTGACTGGGTGTTCTGACAACACGACCACTATTCGTAATCGTTGTAGATTGAGATTCGGGAAGGGTAGCGTTCTGAGCGGTGCCATTAGATTGGGAGTATTCAAACCACTGCAAGGGCAACCGACCCGGAATCAAACGATCAGTAGATGCGTCATAATGACCTTTACTAGTCTCGATAGTAAAACACTTCGGGGTGCGCTTCAGCACTTTGTGCGGACCAGTATAGACGTGGTCAAGTGATCGTCGTGAACTGTCGATCCTTAGAAAAACGTGGGTACAAGTGGTTAAATTTTGGGGACTTGTGACTTTGGGTTACAGTGAAAATTAGTAGAAGTTTGGCCAATGGCCGAAAAAAATCGTCTCATATTGCTCACGAAAGTTGGATTGTCGGTGCTATTCCTACACGGAACGGGATCACCTAGTTGGCCAGGCAAGCGTAATGATGAAGTACCATAAGTCAATTCGGAAGACGATTACCCTAAATCCTCTTTTATTGCACAACGCAACCCCAAGAGTACTAAGCTTAAATTATCATACCAATCGGACGGGCTCTCTTTTGTACGCAACGCGTCTTTAAACGCGCGGATAAATCTTTCGACCATTGAATTTTGCTCAGGTTTACGGGCTAGGGTCGTAATATGATGAATTCCGAGTAATTGCATACGTTGTGACCATTCGCTGGACGTAAATCAGCTACCTCGATCAGTTATAAGTTTCCTGGGTGCGCCGAATCTAGATACATAGCCGAGGTTAAAAGCGTCAATGACTGTTTGGGTGCGCATATCACACATAGGGATACACTCCGGACAACGAGAAAATCTATCAATACACATCAATAAATATGAAAAACCACAACTGTTAGGCAAGGAAAGGATATCAACATTCACGGTATCAAAACGTTCAGCGGGCACTGGAAGGTTGGTTATTGGCGTTCGAGTATGCCGGGTTATCTTCGAGCGCTGACACGGAAGACACTGTCGAACAAACTCAGTTATGTGGCGCTTCATACGAGGCCATGCGTACCGGTCCGTTATCACCTTCGTAGTCGCTCGAATGCTAGGGTGAGAAATGTTGCGAAGTCCGGTGAGCACTGCGTCGCGCAAAGAATGCGGTACGAACGGGCGGTGTTTGCCAGGCCGCGACCTGTCGAAAATAACGGGGCCAAGCAACCCTTCAACTGTTACCTCCACAAGATCCAAAGAATGCTCATTGGAGTTCGACAGTAGATCTCGCATTTCGTCGTCGTCCTTCTGGGCGTCAAACAGCATCTGTGNAGAAATCGGTACGGTATCTGGGAAAACCACATTGACTTCTAATCTTGAAANAGTGTNGGCTGCAGNGTTNAGCGATCCCNNAATGTGACGGACGTCGCTNGTAAACTNNGTGATGAACCTTAATTGTCTTGATTGNCGCGCGATGAGTCTTTCAGTAGGGTTCTGCAATGCTTTNACNAGACCATCATTATCNGTGACTAGTTGAAATTTCCTGCCCTTCAATTGAACGTGAAAATGTTTAATAGCAGAATACGCTCCNAAGAGCTCGCGATCGAATGCTGAATACGTTCGTTGGGTACGATTAAGGGTCTTCGAATAAAACCCAAGAGGTNACCATATACCTTTGTGTTGCTGTTGCAGAACTGCNCCCATTCCTACTTCACTTGCANCCACGACTAGAGAGAGTTCCGAGTCATGAATAGGATGGNCAAGTAATGCATTACCNGANAGATCANATTTGATGCGGTCGAATGCTGANAATGCNGNGTCNGACCATACAATACGTCTGCGTTTGTTGGATGATTGATTTGCNATATCGTANAGCGGCTTCAATATAGTTGCGCAGTCTTTCACAAATCGATGATAGTAACACACAAGNCCAAGAAAGGNTCGNAGTTGCTTTACNTTATCTNGGCGAGGGTAATTTGTNATNACATCNACCTTTGCAGGCAGGGGACGGATTCCNTCGANNCCAACTAAATGTCCAAGGAATTCNATCTCCTNTTTACCAAATTCGCACTTGTCAACGTTAGTAACCAGACCAAACTCACGTAGCTTCGAAAACAATGTTCTGAGCGTCGTCAAATGTTACTGTTCTGTTCAGTGCGGGTGGCGCTTAAAATGTCATCTAAAAAGACGAAAATATGTTCTATTCCGGATGTAACCTCTCAGATAAAACGGCTAAAAGTTCTGCATGCATTCCTCAATCCGAACGGCATGGTAGTTGGTTTAAACCAGTGGTTCTCAACCGGGGGTCCGCGAAGCATTTTCAGGGGGTCCGCGAAGCCTCAAAATATTTGACAACCTAATTTGTATTGCTTTAAATTCGGAAAATCACGAGGCAGTTTCGCTTCATTACTATGGTAAAACTCCAGAGCTCAAATCAACAGAATGACCGTCTGATTTTAATTGTCAAATCGCCAACAGCAACAGCCTACTGATACAAACATTTTGCAGTTTAGAGAAGTTTTGTTGGGGATTGTGGAGAAAAAGTTGGATGAGTAAGGTCAATCACGGGACTTCGAGATGTTTACAAAAATCCATTTTTTCCTATGATATACACAACCAATTTTCCATAATACCTTCAAGATAAGCTGCTAGATAGAATAACCAGGCCGGACGATATATGTTCATTAAAAATAGGTTGTCAATTTCGGTGCCATATTTGTTGCGATCATACCCAAATGTGTCGCTGGAAGCGTTATGCGTTATCATTACATTTGCCACCACCTATATTTGTGGAAATGGATCTTCGGCACTCGTTCATATCCAATCCAAATCGAAGTCGTGGATTCTCAAGACACGACAACGTATTTCAAGAAATGCACTTGCTAAATTCGCTTTGAAATAATAAAAGTGAACCCAATTTCTACTTGCACAAGACATATGACGATTGCACGATAATTGAGTTAAATTTGACAAGAAAATTCGTGGGGGTCCGCGGGGTCCATGACGGTCCGTAAGGGGTCCGCGAAGACAAAAAGGTTGAGAACCACTGGTTTAAACAGTCCTTCGGGGCAAATAAACGCGGCCTTCTCTTGGTCCTGGGGATGGAGAGGAATCTGACGGTACGCTTTCTGCTAATCAATCTTGCTGAATATGCTGCAACCTTGCAATTCGTTGGTGAAGTCTCGTAAAAAGGGGATTGGCTAACGATCCTTGATTGTTTGATTGTTTAACTTACGGTAATCGACGAAATCCTAATGTCGTCTCCACCTTTCGGAACAACGGTAATAGGCGACGCATACGGCGATTTTGAACGGACAATGTCTCCGGACGCTAAAAGCTCGTCCAATCGGTATCTTACCTTGCGTCCCAACTGCGGTTGTAAGGGACGACAACGTGAACGCACAGGACCGCCAGTAGTCAATATCCGATGTACAGTGCCATGCTTGCCGCGTAGGGACGCAATCTTCGGTGTGGTCAAATCTTTGAATTCCTTCAAGATATCTGAATATGGTGGGGCGAGACTAAGTTAAGGCCGAAAACAGACGCAGGTTTCTTCCGACCTCTCTCGAAAGTGTTCGAATTTGGGTCCAACATCACGTTATTTCTAATATCGACTGCAAAACAGAACTCCTCCAGGAAATCAGCTCCTAATATCGCAATTTTTGTATCAGCTACGTAGAATGCAAAATCATACGTGCGCCCGTTTGAGGGTCGGATCTTGCGAGATTTCGTACCACGAGTCGGAATAGCAGTGCCGTTCGTTGCATACAGGTTGGGTCCACGGTCTTTGTTACGACGATCGTGCCATGTGCTGGGCATGAGTGAAACGGATGCTTCTGTATCTACTAAGAAATGAGTTCCAGAAATTTCGTCCTGTACATGTAATAGAGACACATTATGAGAGTTGTGCAAAACGAAGAATGGATCTGTACGGCGAGGACGAAATCCTACGCCGTACCTCTCTCTAAAAAAGGAAGAGCAGATTCGTAGTGTACGCAACCAGGGCAACAATTCCGTGCACGATCACCAACCCGTTCGTGATAGTAGCAGAGACCGCATTCCCGGCTTCGTGAAGGGCCGTCGGTACGCCAGTCATTACGCGAAACGCGATATCGATGTCTAGAGTCACGTCTTCAAATCGAGGGTGGTGACGAGTCGTCACACCAGCGGCAGAGGTCGGACGAGGAGGCACTCGGACGGGAAGTGAATTCCGTAGAGGCGGTCGAGATTGAAGCTGTCTAACTTCATGGGTCAGGCTCGAAATTTCTCTTCGCACCTGATACAAGTCGACGTTACCGGGCGCTTGGTGATGATGAGAACCACGGGTGTAGATATTGTCAGCTCGTACAGCCAATTAATCCGCGGTATCGGTTACGTGTGACGATAAAATATTGGCCAAGAAATCAGGCAAGTGGTGTAAGAAGGCCTCCTGGAGGTAGCAGTCGACACCAGGCCCTCCATGCGACATTCCCGTGGCACACTTTAACTTCTTGAGTATCTCTGACGGTTTCAAACCACGGCAGCGTCCACTATATAGCTCTTGAACACGATCTCGTAGCGGGACAGTATATTCATCTAGCAGGATTTGACGTAAAATTTCAAAGCAATCGGGGTTCTCGATGCCAGGAAGCCTCATTCGGATAGATTCAAGTTGGTTTCCATCAAGACAGCGGAAAACGTAGTTGTACCGAGCAACATCATCGTCGATGCCATATGACTGGAATCCAGCTTCTGCAGACACAAACCAGGACTCCGGTGCATGCGACAAAAATTGCACCACAGGCATAGCTCCCCGCTGATGGGCGTTGAAAGGTTGGGCAGCAAGCTCCTCTCGTTCATCTTGCACGGCTCGTCGTCGACGACTTCTTGTGGACATCACTTCGGGCTCTGATCACGTCGGGGTCACCAAACGTATGGCGCGCTATGTCACGCTAACTTGGTATGGACTATACGCCGCGTTCCCTCTAGGGTCCGCAACAGAGAGTCGGCGGATACGTTGGCCAGCACTTTATTGCACGACAGCAAACATTAACGGACTAACGGTAAAACATCGGATAAAATAACAGCCTTGGTCGTACAGCGTCGGTAGATCGTCAGGTAAAAAGCCAGCAGCAGTCGTCACGTATAAAAGCGGCGGCAGCAGTAGTCAGGCATAAAAGCCGGCGAGCATCGAATGAAGCTCTTCTTATTGACCAGTGGTTCCAAACCTTTTTCGACTCATCGCCCCCGAAATATTGGGAACCGAAAAACAGCACTTCGTCAGCCCCCCCTGAAAGAATGTTGGTCTTTGGCCCCATAGGGTGATAAACCAAACCCCAGACCCCATCAGCCAGTGGTTTTTTTGTCGCTACATATATCAGCTATACCCTATTTCATGTACTGTTTGGTGAGTCACCGTATTTCGCCTAAACGCGCGAAGCCCGACAAATTTATATAATTCATGTTTGAATCGGTCAATATGGTCGATGTGGTATGTTGGAAAAGGTAGGACCACTAAATAATAATTAAACATCTTCGGCGGAATCGTTGTTATATTGACCTCATTACATGATGCTATTTCGTGACCTCCTATATCTGCTATGTCAGGAGGTATGGAGACCGTCAAAACGTACCAAACTAAAAGACGCACATGATTTCATATTGGTATTTCTTTACTATCCAATAATTTTTTCCTTGCTGGATGGCATTTGTCCTGTAGGGTTAAGGTCGCCAGGACAGGAACATTCGACGCCAGCCATTGAGGCGCCTATGGACAATTAAACATATATGTATATTGTATATATATCGAAGTTTTCGGTCAGCACAATGGCATTCCTTTCGGCCAAGGTCTTCTCGCTGCTGATCGTTCTGGCACACATCTCGGAGTCGCATGTTAGATGGCCTCTAACTTCATATGTTTGGGTGCGCCGTGGCGCAGTAATGGCCGACGCCGAAGTCTCCCATTTCCATAAATCATGCGTATTTATGTTGGGTGATGGGGACCCCAACATCAAGATACATGAAAATATTAAATCGCACGCAGCGCGAAAACTTTTAAAAAAAGTCGCTCGAATTTTTAAAAAATTACTCTATCATTCATGTTAATTCACGAAATAAATTTGTGCTTCCTTCGATTTCGGGCCCCCACTCCCAATTGGGGGGTTTGGGGTGCGGTAGTTACGTTCCCGACTCCAATATAGCCGTTTTAACGCGTCATCGCCCCCCTATCGCCCCCTTCGTTGTTTTCGCCCCCATCGCCCCCTTCGTCCGTTTTCGCGCCCCCTTCGGTATTTTCGCCCCCCTAGACCGCCAAATCGCCCCCTGGGGGCGATATCGCCCACGTTGGGAACCACTAGCCTATATCAATGTATACGAGACCTAGCGATGACTTGTGTCACATAGTGCCACAATGCTGAAGTAGCCTACATATTGACGTTTTAAACGTCGCTAAATGTATCAACTGAGGCAATCAAATGATAAAATAATCCCATAAAATCAATATCTTCCGTCTCTTTGTCAACAATTTCGACGAGGACTTGCCAGGGAATATAAGCTTACGCCTTCACGGTCTAGGCCAGACTGGACAATGTCTTCGGCGTCCGAGTATTGCTATAGGCTACATGGATATTGAGCAGGGTGCTAAACGGGTGTATATACTTGCTACCGATATTACCCCATTAACAAGTTATACAGCAGTAGCCAACACCCTAATTGGACGGATTTGTTTAGTGTAATACAGTAAACATATGAATTCATGATTGACTCGTACGCTTGGTAGATTTTGACATCAGAAAACGATATCACTCTTACTGATTGGTTGAAAGCATCATTCGCTGACTTATACATGTATATATGTATTCACAAACGGAAAGCTGGATATTTCGAGCAAACTTCTGCAATAAGGCAAGTAAAATTTTAGAGATTGTCAAGGTGCATGCTCGTTTAGTGTTGACTGTTTATGCTGCCAGCGCCATGCATGGAGTGGTTCGCAGTTGGAATGCAATAAATGTGAACCAAAGATGTTATAATGAAGTGAAACTTGTAATATATGAAAAGGGTTCACAGGGCAGAACCTACCAAGGTTCTGTTGTGAGCGCGAACCTCAAAGTTTCCGAGGTTCACACACACAGAACGCGAACGTGAACCTCGCGTTCACGCCATCCCTGCTAAATATAGTCCGATTCACGAATGAGCATGAGTAAATAGGCCGAATTACGAACGTTAGACATAATTGTTTGTTTCTCTGCACCAAAATCGCCAATTTTATTGTAATTAAATAATTTAGCGGGCATTGGTTTCCTAGTCGCGTCAGGCTCGACACCTTTTAAAGTTTACAAATGAATTGTGTCTATAACAAAGATTCTCGCTCAAATCACTGTTATTTTTCATTCCTCTCTCATCTGAATAGTATACTCATTAGAGGTATTCAAAAATGAATTTTTTCTTAAATCGTACTGGCTACTTGATAAAATTGTTAGGTTACCTAATTTAAGCCTATACACCAAATTTGGTTCATTTCCAGCCAGTAGCTGCATTGCTACAGGAGAAGAAAGTTTCGATTTATCATATAAAAATAAATATTAGAAAAATGGAAAATTTTCTGTTCACCCCATGAATGTGTTACTTTGTAGGGATGGTGTGAACGTGAGGTTCACGTTCGCGGTCTGTGTGTTAACCTCGGATATTTAGACGTTCATGTTCACAAACGAACCTTGGTAGGTTCTGCACTGTGAACCTTTTTCATATATTACAATTTTCACTTCATTATAACCGCATCTTTGGTTGAAATTTATTGCATTTTAACTGTGGACCACTCTATGCATTGCGCTGGCAGCATAAAAAAAATCATCACTAAACGAGCATGCACCTTGATAATCTCAAAAAGTTTACTTGCTTTGTTACAAAAGTTTGCTCGAAATATCCAGCTTTCCGTTTATGAATATTTAGTGACTCTCTGCTACGAGCTTGACCCGCAATCACACAACATCAAAAGCGAAATTCACTAGTCTACATGTAGGTAGTCAGCGAATGATGCATATTTAACCAATCAATGAAATTGATGTCGTTGTCTGATGAAAAAAATCTAGCAGGCGTACGAGTCAATCTTGATTTCAAATGTTTATTGTATTATCATGAAAACTAAATCCGTGCGATTTGGGTGTTGGCTACTGCTGTATAACTTGCTAATGGGGTAATATCGGTAGCAAGTATGAAAACCCGTTTTACACTCTGCTCAATATCAAGTTATCAACGTAGCAATCAGACGCCGAATACATTTTCCGGTCTGGCCTAGAACGTTAAGGCGTAAGAGTAAGCTTATATCCCCTTAAAAGTCCTCGTCGAAATTGTTGGAAAAGTGACGGAAGATAGTGATTTTATGATATTATTATATCATATGATTGACCCAGTTGATACATTTGGTGACGTTTAAAATGTCAATATGTACTTCAACATTGTGGCATTATGTGGACCGAGTCGTCGCCATCGCTAGGTATCGTGTTCATGAATATATAGGCTATCACTTCACTGATTTTTAGGGTTGGAATTAGCAATATGACGTCACGTGACGTCATGAGGTTCACGTTCGCGTTCACACAGAACCTTTCAAAAAGGTTCGCGTTCACACGA